>JANSWA010000201.1:15000-20000 GCA_028015225.1 Carex myosuroides | reverse complement strand
CTTCGACGCCCTGCTCAACCGCGTTTCACCGCGTTTTGCGCGGGGCGTCTCCACGCTTAGACGCCCCGCTAGCGTGTTTTGCAGGGGCGTCTCCACGCTTAGACGCCCCGCTCAAACACGGTTGTGCGGGGCGTCTCCACGCTTAGCCGCCCCGCTCAAACCTTGTTTCTGCGGGGCGTCCCACGCTTAGACGCCCCGCCCAACCCTATTTTGCGCGGGGCGTCTCCACGCTTAGACGCCCCGCTCAACCTTGTTTCTGCGGGGCGTCCCACGCTTAGACGCCCCGCTCAACCCTATTTTGCGCGGGGCGTCTCCACGCTTAGACGCCCCGCTCCACCGCGTTTCACCGCGTTTTGCGCGGGGCGTCTCCACGCTTAGACGCCCCCGCTAGCGTGTTTTGCAGGGGCGTCTCCACGCTTAGACGCCCTGCTCCCCCGCGTTTCACCGCGTTTTGCGCGGGGCGTCTCCACGCTTAGACGCCCCGCTAGCGTGTTTTGCAGGGGCGTCTCCACGCTTAGACGCCCCGCTCAAACACGGTTGTGCGGGGCGTCTCCACGCTTAGATGCCCCGCTCAACCGTGTTTCTGCGGGGCGTCCCACGCTTAGACGCCCCGCTCAACCCTATTTTTGCGCGGGGCGTCTCCACGCTTAGACGCCCCGCTCAAACACGTGTTTTTAAGCCGCCTTGGTCCGTGTTTGGTGTCTGTTCGGGTCATTTTTCAGCCGCTCGGTCCGTGTTTCGAGTCTGTTCGGGTCATTTTTAAGCCGCCTTGGTCATTTTTCAGCCGCTCGGTCCGTCTTTTTCGTGTTTCGGGTCTGTTCGGGTCATTTTTAAGCCGCCTTGGTCCGTGTTTCTCCCCCGCTTGGTCCGTGTTTTTCCCTCCGCTTGTTCCGTGTTTTTCCCCCGCTCAATCCGTGTTTTTCAGCCGCCTTGGTCCGTGTTTCGGGTCTGTTCGGGTCATTTTTAAGCCGCCTTGGTCATTTTTCAGCCGCTCAGTCCGTGTTTCGGGTCTGTTCGGGTCATTTTTAAGCCGCCTTGGTCATTTTTCAGCCGCTCGGTCCGTGTTTTTCGTGTTTCGGGTCTGTTCGGGTCATTTTTAAGCCGCCTTGGTCCGTGTTTCGGGTCTGTTCGGGTCATTTTTCAGCCGCTCGGTCCGTGTTTCGGGTCTGTTCGGGTCATTTTTCAGCCGCTCGGTTCCGTGTTTCGGGTCTGTTCGGGTCATTTTTAGGCCGCCTTGGTCCGTGTTTTTCCCCCGCTTGGTCCGTGTTTTTCCCACCGCTTGTTCCATGTTTTTCCCCCGCTCAATCCGTGTTTTTCAGACCGCCTTGGTCCGTGTTTCGGGTCTGTTCGGGTCATTTTTAAGCCGCCTTGGTCCGTATTTCGGGTCTGTTCGGGTCGTTTTTAAGCCGCCTTGGTCTGTGTTTTTCCCCCGCTTGGTCCGTGCTTTGCCCCCGCTTTTCGGGCCATGTACACCGCTTGGCATGTACATTCGGGCCATGTACACCACCGGCGTGTACATGAGGGGGGCGCCCCTTCCAAAATTCTCCTACCCCTAATAGGGAATATGCATTTTTACCCTCCAGCCACGCCCAGGGTTACCACCCCCTGGAAATCCCCCAGGTTCCCCCCCATTTTACGTGGATGCGCTGACGCTGAGGGCCAGCAGCACCGACGCTGAGCGCCAGCAGCACCGACGGAAGGCACCGACGGGGGCATGTACACCGACGGAAGGCACCGACGCACACCGCTTGGGCATGTACATGGCAGCACCGACGCTGAGGGCCAGCAACACCGACGGGGGCATGTACATGGGGGGCAACCGACGGAAGGCACCGACGTTGAGCGCCAGCGCCCCCGACGCTGAGCGCCAGCGCACCGACGCAAGCACCGACGCTGAGCGCCAGCGGCACCACCGACGGGGCATGTACACCCTTGGGCATGTACATGGGAACACCGACGCTGGGCGCCAGCAGCACCGACGCAGAGCGCCAGCAGCACCGAACGGACAGCACCGACGGGGGCATGTACACCACCGGCGTGTACATGAGGGGGCACCCCTTTTGAAAATCTTGCCCCCCTAATAGGGAATATGCATTTTTTGGCTCTAGCCATGCCCAGGGTTACCACCCCCTGAAAATCCCCCATGTCAAAAAATTGGTGTTCCGGCCGCTTTTTTACGTGATTTCACCCGTTTTTCAACGCAAGTTGCCCCGATCCACCGATTTTACGTTCAAATTTTTTTCAAAATTCAAATTTTTGCAAATCGCCCGCAGCACCGACGCTGGGCGCCAGCAGCACCGACGGAAGCACCGACGCTGGCGCCAGCTGCACCGACGGAAGCACCGACGCTGGGCGCCAGCTGCACCGACGGAAGCACCCGACGCTGGGCGCCAGCAGAACCGACGGGGGCATGTACACCCTTGGGCATGTACATGGGAACACCGACGCTGGGCGCCAGCAGCACCGACGCAGAGCGCCAGCAGCACCGACGGACAGCACCGACGGGGGCATATACCCCGACGAAAGGCACCGACGGGGGCTTGTACACCCTTGGGCATGTACATGGTGGCCACCCCCCTTTTCAATTTTTTTTCAAGGCTCCGACGCAAAGCGCCCGCCGCACCGACGGGGCACCGACGGGGCACCGACGGTGCACCGACGTAAGGCACCGACGGGGCACCGACGTAAGGCACCGACGGGGCATGTACACCCTTGGGCATGTACATGGGAACACCGACGCTGGACGCCAGCAGCACCGACGCAGAGCGCCAGCAGCACCGACGGACAGCACCGACGGGGGCATGTACACCACCGGCGTGTACATGAGGGGGCACCCCCTTTTGAAAATCTTGCCCCCCTAATAGGGAATATGCATTTTTTGGCTCTAGCCATGCCCAGGGTTACCACCCCCTGAAAATCCCCCATGTCAAAAAATTGGTGTTCCGCCGCTTTTTTACGTGATTTCACCCGTTTTCAACGCAAGTTGCCCCGATCCACCGATTTTACGTTCAAATTTTTTTTCAAAATTCAAATTTTTGCAAATCGCCCGCAGCACCGACGCTGGGCGCCAGCAGCACCGACGCTGGGCGCCAGCTGCACCGACGGAAGCACCGACGCTGGGCGCCAGCAGAACCGACGGGGGCAGGTACACCCTTGGGCATGTACATGGGAACACCGACCGCTGGGCGCCAGCAGCACCGACGCAGAGCGCCAGCAGCACCGACGGACAGCACCGACGGGGGCATATACCCCGACGAAAGGCACCGACGGGGGCTTGTACAACCCTTGGGCATGTACATGGTGGCCACCACCCTTTTCAATTTTTTTTCAAGGCTCCGACGCAAAGCGCCCGCGCGCACCGACGGGGCACCGACGGGGCACCGACGGGGCACCGACGTAAGGCACCGACGGGGCACCGACGTAAGGCACCGACGGGGCATGTACACCCTTGGGCATGTACATGGGAACACCGACGGGGCATGTACACCCTTGGGCATGTACATGGGAACACCGACGCTGGGCGCCAGCAGCACCGACGCAGAGCGCCAGCAGCACCGACGGACAGCACCGACGGGGGCATGTACACCACCGGCGTGTACATGAGGGGGGCACCCCTTTTGAAAAATCTTGCCCCCCTAATAGGGAATATGCATTTTTTGGCTCTAGCCATGCCCAGGGTTACCACCCCCCTGAAAATCCCCCATGTCAAAAAATTGGTGTTCCGCCGCTTTTTTACGTGATTTCACCCGTTTTCAACGCAAGTTGCCCCGATCCACCGATTTTACGTTCAAATTTTTTTTCAAAATTCAAATTTTTGCAAATCGCCCGCAGCAACCGACGCTGGGCGCCAGCAGCACCGACGCTGGGCGCCAGCTGCACCGACGGAAGCACCGACGCTGGGCGCCAGCAGAACCGACGGGGGCAGGTACACCCTTGGGCATGTACATGGGAACACCGACGCTGGGCGCCAGCAGCACCGACGCAGAGCGCCAGCAGCACCGACGGACAGCACCGACGGGGGCATATACCCCCGACGAAAGGCACCGACGGGGGCTTGTACACCCTTGGGCATGTACATGGTGGCCACCCCCTTTTCAATTTTTTTTCAAGGCTCCGACGCAAAGCGCCCGCCGCACCGACGGGGCACCGACGGGGCACCGACGGGGCACCGACGTAAGGCACCGACGGGGCACCGACGTAAGGCACCGACGGGGCATGTACACCCTTGGGCATGTACATGGGAACACCGACGGGGCATGTACACCCTTGGGCATGTACATGGGAACACCGACGCTGGGCGCCAGCAGCACCGACGCAGAGCGCCAGCAGCACCGACGGACAGCACCGACGGGGGCATGTACACCACCGGCGTGTACATGAGGGGGCACCCCTTTTGAAAATCTTGCCCCCCTAATAGGGAATATGCATTTTTTGGCTCTAGCCATGCCCAGGGTTACCACCCCCTGAAAATCCCCCATGTCAAAAAATTGGTGTTCCGCCGCTTTTTTACGTGATTTCACCCGTTTTCAACGCAAGTTGCCCCGATCCACCGATTTTACGTTCAAATTTTTTTCAAAATTCAAATTTTTTTCAAATTTCAAATTTTTTTCAAAATTCAAATTTTTTTCAAATTCAAATTTTTTCAAATTTCAAATTTTTTTCAAAATTCAAATTTTTTTTCAAATTTCAAATTTTTTTCGAATTTCAAATTTTTTTTCGAATCACCCGCAGCACCGACGCTGGGCGCCCGCAGCACCGACGCTGGGCGCCAGCGTCACCGACAGAAGCACCGACGGGGCATGTACACCCTTGGGGATGTACATGCGAACACCGACGCTGGGCGCCAGCAGCACCGACGCAGAGCGCCAGCAGCACCGACGGACAGCACCGACGGGGGCATGTACACCACCGGCGTGTACACGAGGGGGCACCCCTTTTGAAAATCTTGCCCCCCTAGTAGGGAATATGCATTTTTTGGCTCTAGCCATGCCCAGGGTTAC
>JANSWA010000201.1:2500-5000 GCA_028015225.1 Carex myosuroides | reverse complement strand
CATTTTTCAGCCGCTCGGTCCGTGTTTCGGGTCTGTTCGGGTCATTTTTAGGCCGCCTTGGTCCGTGTTTTTCCCCCGCTTGGTCCGTGTTTTTCCCACCGCTTGTTCCATGTTTTTCCCCCGCTCAATCCGTGTTTTTCAGCCGCCTTGGTCCGTGTTTCGGGTCTGTTCGGGTCATTTTTAAGCCGCCTTGGTCCGTATTTCGGGTCTGTTCGGGTCGTCTTTAAGCCGCCTTGGTCTGTGTTTTTCCCCCGCTTGGTCCGTGCTTTGCCCCCGCTTTTCGGGCCATGTACACCGCTTGGCATGTACATTCGGGCCATGTACACCACCGGCGTGTACATGAGGGGGGCGCCCCTTCCAAAATTCTCCTACCCCTAATAGGGAATATGCATTTTTACCCTCCAGCCACGCCCAGGGTTACCACCCCCTGGAAATCCCCCAGGTTCCCCCCCATTTTACGTGGATGCGCTGACGCTGAGGGCCAGCAGCACCGACGCTGAGCGCCAGCAGCACCGACGGAAGGCACCGACGGGGGCATGTACACCGACGCACACCGCTTGGGCATGTACATGGCAGCACCGACGCTGAGGGCCAGCAACACCGACGGGGGCATGTACATGGGGGGCAACCGACGGAAGGCACCGACGCTGAGCGCCAGCGCCCCGACGCTGAGCGCCAGCGCACCGACGCAGCACCGACGCTGAGCGCCAGCGGCACCGACGGGGCATGTACACCCTTGGGCATGTACATGGGAACACCGACGCTGGGCGCCAGCAGCACCGACGCAGAGCGCCAGCAGCACCGACGGACAGCACCGACGGGGGCATGTACACCACCGGCGTGTACATGAGGGGGCACCCCTTTTGAAAATCTTGCCCCCCTAATAGGGAATATGCATTTTTTGGCTCTAGCCATGCCCAGGGTTACCACCCCCTGAAAATCCCCCATGTCAAAAAATTGGTGTTCCGCCGCTTTTTTACGTGATTTCACCCGTTTTCAACGCAAGTTGCCCCGATCCACCGATTTTACGTTCAAATTTTTTTCAAAATTCAAATTTTTTTCAAATTTCAAATTTTTTTCAAAATTCAAATTTTTTTCAAAATTCAAATTTTTTTCAAATTTCAAATTTTTTTCAAAATTCAAATTTTTTTTCAAATTTCAAATTTTTTTCAAATTTCAAATTTTTTTCGAATTTCAAATTTTTTTCGAATCACCCGCAGCACCGACGCTGGGCGCCCGCAGCACCGACGCTGGGCGCCCGCAGCACCGACGCTGGGCGCCCGCAGCACCGACGCTGGGCGCCCGCAGCACCGACGCTGGGCGCCAGCGTCACCGACAGAAGCACCGACGGGGGCATGTACACCCTTGGGGATGTACATGCGAACACCGACGCTGGGCGCCAGCAGCACCGACGCAGAGCGCCAGCAGCACCGACGGACAGCACCGACGGGGGCATGTACACCACCGGCGTGTACACGAGGGGGCACCCCTTTTGAAAATCTTGCCCCCCTAGTAGGGAATATGCATTTTTTGGCTCTAGCCATGCCCAGGGTTACCACCCCCTGAAAATCCCCCATGTCATAAAATTGGTGTTCCACCGCTTTTTTATGTGATTTCACCCGTTTTCACCGCAAGTTGCCCGGATCCACCGATTTTAACTTCAAAATTTTTTCAAATTTCAATTTTTTTTCAAATTTGAATTTTTTTTCAAATTTGAATTTTTTTCAAGTTTCAAATTTTTTCAAATTTCACATTTTTTCAAATTTCAAATTTTTTGTCAAATCGCCCGCAGCACCGACGGAAGCACCGACGCTGGGCGCCAGCAGCACCGACGGAAGCACCGACGCGGGGCGCCAGCAGCACCGACGGAAGCACCGACGCTGGGCGCCAGCTGCACCGACGGAAGCACCGACGGGGGCATGTACACCCTTGGGCATGTACATGGGAACACCGACGCAGAGCCCCGACGCACAGCGCCCGCTTCACTGATTTTTTCCCCGTTTGTTTTTGTGTAACTCCAAATTTTTTTCAAATTTCAAACTTTTTTTCAGAGCACCAGCAGCACCGACGCTGGGCGCCAGAAGCACCGACGCTGGGCGCCAGCAGCACCGACGCTGGGCGCCTGCAGCACCGACGGGGGCATGTACACCCTTGGGCATGTACATGGGAACACCGACGCACAGCGCCCGCTTCACTGATTTTTTCCCCGTTTTCTCTGTGCAACTCCAAATTTTTTTCAAAGCACCAGCAGCACCGACGCTGGGCGCCAGCAGCACCGACGGGATGTACACCCTTGGGCATGTACATGGGAACACCGACGCACAGCGCCGCTTCACTGATTTTTTCCCCGTTTTCTGTGTAACCTCAAATTTCTTCCAAATTTCATGTTTTTTCAATATTCCGAAATTTTTGAACTTGGAATTTTTTTTGAAATATCAATTTTCATTTTTTTCGCCGACTATGAGCCATATTTTGCGTGGGCGTACACTGCATGGGCGCT
>JANSWA010000200.1:0-28066 GCA_028015225.1 Carex myosuroides | reverse complement strand
TGTTCTTCTAACAATAAAATCTTCCGGCTTGCAAACAAACTCGTGTTTGATGGTGTATTGCAATTGCGCCTTCAACCACACCGGCAAATTATTTAATGCAATGCGCGAATCAATCTGCTGCAGCTCTTCAATATAATGTTCTATATTACTACCATACAAACGGATCAACCGAGTTGCCGTAACAGTATCAATTCCTTCGTTTGTTAATTCAGGAAGTTTCAGTTCAACAAACGCTTTCAATCCCCCATGCTTTGCAATATCACCGCCATATAACATATGCTTTTCTGTTGTGCAAGGCTCTATATCGTATTTACTTTTTAAGCGCTCCGCCAGAATATCTGTTATGCGTTCTGCCATTTTACGATAACCTGTAAGTTTGCCGCCGGCAATACTAAGCAAACCTGTACTGCTGGTAAAAATTTCATCTTTACGTGAAATTGCCGAAGGGGATTTACTATCCTTCTGACGAATCAACGGGCGTAAACCTGACCAGTAACTTTCAATATCTTCTACTTTTAATTTTACCGTAGGAAAAACAAGTGCAACACATTCGATCAGATATTTTTTATCTGCCTCTTCTATGCCCGGCTCTTCGAAGCCGCCTGTATACTTTGTATCCGTTGTACCGATATAGGTCTTGCCTTCTCTGGGAATCGCAAAAACCATACGTCCATCCCCCACATCAAAATAAGCAGCCTGCTTTATCGGAAACTTAGCGTAATCAACTACAACGTGAACGCCTTTTGTAAGCAGTAATTTATCCTTACGGATATCGGCATCCTGTGCATCGATCCCATCAACCCAGGGGCCGGCAGCATTAACAACCTCAATCCCTTTAAACGTATATTCTTTACCGGTAAATGTATCAGCAACTTTAACTCCTACAATTGTATCTGCTTCATAAATCAACGCTACAACTTTCGTATAGGTAAGAATGACCGCTCCCTGCGATTGTGCCGTATGCGCTACCGCCATCGTTAAACGTGCATCATCTGTACGGTACTCATAATAATGTATTCCGCCCGTAACGCGTGCGCCCGCAAGCAAAGGCTCCTGACTTAATGTAGCTGTCTTATCCAATACCCGCCTGCTTTCACTCTTTTTAACACCTGCTAAAAAATCATAGATCCAGGTACCAAGTGAAGCCATCCATTGCGGCATGGAGCCACCTTTAATGATCGGCAACAACATGGGTTCGGGAACAGTAATATGCGGAGCTAAATGATGTACAACGGCACGCTCTCTCCCTGTCTCTTTTACCAAACCGAATTCGAGTTGCTTTAAGTAACGTAAACCTCCATGTATCAATTTCGTCGAACGAGAAGATGTACCTGAGGCAATATCATTCATTTCAATTAATAACGTAGGAATACCCCGCGTTTGAGCATCCAATGCAATTCCGCTGCCTGTAATACCACCGCCGATAACAATCACTCCGAATTCGGTATGAGTGGCGTGTTCTAAAAGTGCTTGTCGTTGTTGATAGTAGCTCAAAATATTTCGTGTTTAAAAGCAGTTATTTTTTTAATTGAACATGTATTAAAACGAAAATAGCTGAAATAGGTTGTACCAACGGGCTCTCGTTAAATGGTATAGCCACAGCACCAATGCTTCTAGCGAACTATTTTATATGCCATTCCATCCCAATAATCATATCTTTTGGGCGGCATAACAGGATTTGTTTCGCTATACATAACATCTTTACCCAATCCGATCGAAACATATTTTAATTTATTTTCGGAATCAAATTTCACGAAACATTTCTCGTACCAGTATCTGCAGCTGTTTCCTAATTTAAGCCGATCGTCTTGAAAATAATATACGTTATCTAATTCTTTATCGGCATCCCAAAAAGCGTTGTCGAGTGTACCGTTCCATTTAAACACTTTGTCGGGCGTATATACCTCTTCTATCGGAACCTGAAATTCTTTCGCAAATAGTGTATCCACGTCTCGCGGAGCTCGTTTATGATGTAATAAACCTCATTGGAATTATACAGTACAATCCTAACGTACACTTTCCTTATCCGGCTTTCCTTTTGATCTTCGTAACTATGTGAAATGGTTATAGTGAACATGGTATTGAAAGACTTAATATCCAAACCTGCTGCCTTAAATAAAGAGTCGGAATTCTGTTTGATTTTATAACACCATTTAACATAATCTTCCGCACATGGGCTCTTCATTCTTAAACTATCCAAATTATAAAATTTGTAATACGGAAGATCTTGAGAAAATGTATTCTGACAAATAAACAAAAATATAATGCCGACATATTTCACCATAAACGATCAGTATGATTTATTTCATGTATTAAAAACACTCCACTAGAATTCTCCCAATGGCGCAAAGTGGGCCTGCCGATTAAATCTTACCGTTTAATTAAGTAATATAGAAACTATTGTCCAACAGGCGCCGTAACCGGCAACTCTTCCACAACCACTGCTTTTAATTTTACTACTACGATCGGGTTCGAAGCGTCTGTAGAAAATATACTGATCATTTTTTCTTCTATTCCCAAACGATCATTCGTATCAAAAACAATTTTAATAGTAGTTGACGCGCCGGGTTTTAAGGTAACTTTATCGGTAAATGCTTCTATGCATGAGCAAGAAGTACGTACAGAACGAATCGTTAAATCTGCGGCTCCAAGATTTGTAATGCGTATCTCTCTTGTACTTTTTTCATTTGTCTTCACAGAGCCGAAATCAACAAATGTTTTTTCAACCTGAATTTTCGGTCCCGTTACAGAAGCTTCTTCAGCAGGTGTATAACTATCTTTCACGGTAGCAGTAAGTACCAACGGTATTTTCGTTACTACTGTGCCGGATACAAATAATACTTCAACCTGCTCTGCAAAATATCCCAACTCGGGTGCATCCTTTGTATTAAAAGACACCTTTATCACGCCACGTTGCTTTGCTTCAATTTTAGTCGGCAGCAAAATTACTTTTACATAAGCCGGCAGTTTCATCTTATCTGTTTGTATTGCAATTGCCTGCGTACCTGAATTATAAAGTTGAATCTCCATGCTTACAGGAGCCTTTGTTGAAACTACACCGAAGTTGGCATAATTCTTTTGGAGATAGATGGTATTGTATTTAAACGAAGACGTACGTTCCCACTCTGGCAAAGGCTGTGGCGAGGGCGTTACATAGCCTTGCACATACAAATGAATAGGTGTCTTTGAAGCATTTCCTTTTATAGTAACCTTTTGATTGAATACGCCGGGATGATTTACCAGATCAACATACAAAACAATCTGCCCTTTTTCTCCCGCATGTATGGTATCCGTTGGATAGTCCGGTGTAATACAGCCGCAGGAAGGATCTACATTTTCAATCACAAAATGTTCCGGCCCAAGGTTTACAAATTTAAATGTATGCGTTAAGATACCTTGCTCTTCTTTCACCGGACCAAAATTAATCAGCGTGTCAGAAAATTCTAAATGGCCAATCTCTTTAACATTCTGAGCTTGAGCAAAAGTAAAAAGACATACACTCAGTAAAAGTGTGCTTACGGTTAGGATGAACTTCATGTAAATAAACAGTTATAGCCAAATATAACAATCATGCATGGGCTTTCCAAAGAAGTACTAAGTACGGAGTACTTAGTACAGAGAAAAGAAAATATTCGTGCACACTATAATCTTTAACTATAGAATCATATGTTGACATATAAAATATACTTTTTTCATACTTTATACTTCGTACTCTGTACTCTGTACTCAAAAAAAGTAATATCTTTACGCATTAACCAACATTACCATGGCCAGAATATTAACAGGCATACAAAGCAGCGGCAGACCACACTTAGGAAATTTACTGGGTGCTATTCTTCCGGCTATTGAATTATCAAATACACCCGGCAACGAATCTTTATTTTTTATTGCAGATTTACACACATTAACATCTTTAAAAGATGGAGATGTACGTAAAGCCAATACGCATGCTGTTGCTGCAGCCTGGCTTGCCTTTGGTTTCGACACAGACAAACATATCTTCTATAAACAATCTGATCTTCCGCAGGTATGTGAGCTTACATGGATCTTAAATTGCTTTACACCCTATCCCATGCTTGCCAATGCGCATTCATTCAAAGATAAGTCGAGCAAATTATCAGACGTAAATGCGGGTTTATTTGTGTATCCGGTATTGATGGCTGCAGATATTTTAATGTATAATGCAGACATTGTTCCTGTTGGTAAGGACCAGATCCAGCACCTTGAAATTACACGCGATATTGCTTCAGCTTTCAACAATCAATACGGCGAAACGTTTGTACTGCCTAAGGTGAAAGTGGATGACAATGTAATGACAATACCAGGTATCGACGGGCAAAAAATGAGCAAGTCGTACAACAATTACATCGATATCTTTGCTTCTGAAAAAGAACTATTAAAAGTAGTAAAATCAATTGTTACAGACAGCAAAGGTTTAGAAGAACCGAAAGATCCGGATACGTGTAACGTGTATAAAATATATGCATTGGTGGCTGACAAAGATCAGATCGCAGATATACGTGCTAAATATCAGGCAGGTGGTTTTGGCTATGGTCATGCCAAACAGGCTTTATTTGACCTACTTTGGAACAAATATGCCAAACAGCGAGAATTGTTCAATTATTATATGAACAACACCCATGAAATTGATGCAAAACTAAAAGCCGGAGCAGAAAAAGCCTGGGCTATAGGAAGTAAAGTATATGCAGATGTAAAAGAGAAGGTTGGTTATTAAACACCGAACCTAAAATACGTATCTATACTTCGTAATAAATAAAGCCCTTTAAGTGAAATACTTAAAGGGCTTTATTTATTAAAACGTGTTGAAGGAGTCGATTATTGACCTTCTCCCCACACAACTACTTTTTTATCTTTACCGTTTGTCAATATCAATCTTAATGGATTCGGCAAAAATATCAAACGTGTATCTGCATTTTTAAATTTCCCACTTTCAACCAATACACCTTGATCTTCAGCTATTTCAAACTGATGACTTCCATCTGCATTTTTTGCTAAAGGTTTATAAAACGAACCTACATAAGCAATTGGCAATAAAACGTCGTTATCCGCATCAATTTTAACATGCACCTGATCCAGTACTTCTTCCAATTCATCGCCATAGGCATCTAAAAAATCATCTTCCATATCATGCAGTTCTTCCTCAATATCATCATAATCCTTATGATCATAGGTAAGTGCATTCAATTCGTTCTTTTTAAGAATAATTGCCTCTAAATCTTTATTTAACTTTTTTAAATCCATTGGAATTAATTTGTAGAATTTCCTCCAAGTTAATGGAATCCCCGCTTTTTTTGAAACCTTCGGTATTTTTTTTTCAAAAATTCATCTAAAAACGTTATTTTAATAATACCGTATAATAATTCGATTTATATTGTAGAAATTTTAGTTACCCATATTTATTTAACTGTTATGAGCGAAATCACAACACAATTGCCAAAGGCAGATGATGCAACCAAAAAGAAAATTCAGACATGGCTGACTGGCAGTTATGATGCAGATACAAAAAAACAAATTCAATCTTTAGTAGACGCAGGCAAAGAAGACGAATTGATCGAATGTTTTTATAAAGACCTTGAATTCGGTACAGGTGGTTTGCGCGGACTTATGGGTGTTGGTTCAAACAGAATGAACAAATATACCATTGGTGCAGCTACACAAGGTTTATGTAATTATTTAAAAAAGAATTTTCCGGGCCAGCCGTTAAAAGCTGCTATTGCACATGATAGCAGAAACAATTCAGACTTTTTTGCCCGTACTACAGCAGAAGTTTTTGCAGCAAACGGCATTCAGGTTTATTTCTTCAAAGCATTGCGTTCTACTCCCGAACTTTCGTTTGCTATCCGTCACTTCGGCTGCCAGACAGGTGTAGTTCTTACAGCTTCTCATAACCCGAAAGAATACAATGGCTATAAAGCTTACTGGAACGACGGTGCGCAGGTAATTGCTCCGCACGATAAAAACATCATTACTGAAGTTCAGAAAATTTCAAGCATTGATGAAGTAAACTTCAATGCAAATCAATCTTTGATCACAGAGATCGGCGAAGAGGTTGATAATGCATACCTGGATGAAATCAAGAAACTTACAGTTTCTCCTGATGCGATCAAACGTCAGAAGGACATGAAGATCGTCTTCACTCCTATTCACGGTACAGGCATTGTTTTGGTGCCGGAAATTTTAAAACGTTTTGGCTTTGAGAATGTACGCGTTGTACAGGAACAATCGGTACCGGATGGCAATTTTCCTACGGTAGTATATCCAAACCCGGAAGAAAAAGACGCATTAAGCTTAGCAGTAAAACAGGCTACAGAGTGGGATGCTGACTTAGTAATGGCTACCGACCCTGATGCAGACCGTGTGGGTATTGCAATTAAAAATGACAAAAATGAATTCCAGTTATTAAACGGAAATCAGACAGGTAGTTTATTGATCCTTTACATGCTGCAGGCATGGAAGAACGGGAACAAAATTACAGGCAAAGAATTTATTGTTAAGACCATTGTTACAACAGATCTGATTGAAAAGATTGCTGTAAAATTTGGTGTTAAGTATTACAATACATTAACCGGTTTCAAATACATTGCTGCGAAAATTAAAGAGCTTGAAGGCAAAGAGCAATTCATTGCAGGCGGCGAAGAAAGCTACGGTTATTTAATTGGTGACAGCGTACGTGATAAAGACGCGATCGCTTCGTGTGCATTCATAGCTGAAATGGTAGCGTACGCAAAAGATCAAGGAAAATCATTGTACGACATGTTGCTTGACATGTATGTTGAATACGGCTTCTACAAAGAGAATCTGATCTCATTAACAAAGAAAGGTAAATCGGGAGCGGAAGAAATTCAAACGATGATGAAAGAACTTCGTGCGACACCTCCTAAAACCTTAAGCGGTTCTCCGGTTGAATGGATGTTTGATTACGACAGTCAGCTTGCAACAAACATCATTACGGGTGCTACAAAGAAAATTGAATTGCCTCAGGAAAATGTACTTCAATTTAAAACGGCAGACGGCACATTAGTATCTGCGCGCCCTTCAGGCACCGAACCGAAGATTAAATTCTATTTCAGTGTAAACGAGCCATTAAAATCAAAAGCTGAATTTGCGGCAGTAGATAAAAAATTAGATGCGAAGATTCAGGCGTTGATTAGCGATTTGAAATTAGCGTAAGTTTGAATATTAGTAAACAAAAAACCTTCATGATTTAAAAGTCTTGAAGGTTTTTGTTTTATAGTTTTATAGTATACATTAACTGTGTCCGACTCTTCAATTCAATAAAATAGAAACATCATCGTTCTACTATACAATTCATTTATTAGTAAATTCACTCTCTAGTCCATATACACTTTCAACCTTATTCATTTCATGAAAAATTTCTTATTTATTTTTCTCTTTCTATTATTTGCATTTTCATGTTCAAAAAATGACGCCGTGGAATTAAGCAACAATTGGATTAAAACAACAGAATTCAAGCCTAACAATTGTTCTCGCATAACATCTTTAAGAGATACAATAGTTATTTCAATCAATAACAATATTAATAATGGAGGTTTTCAAACTTCACGTAATGGGGTAAAATGGAATACATTAAACGCGATAGATAATAGTTCATACAACTCAATAATAAGCTATCAGAACAATTTATATATTAGCAATCAACTTGCAATTTATTGTTCAAATGACATGGGTAGAACCTGGGAACAAAAGAATAATGGATTGCCATCTACACCATTTATTACACGCGTAGTAGGAACAGATGGAGGATTATTTGCATGTGGAAATGGCTTATACCGTTCATTAGATAATGGAGAAAATTGGACAGCAGTTAACATACCTGGATTAGTTCAATCTGTTTCAATTGTATATATTAAAAATGCCCTTATTGCAAGTATAACTACATCGTCTATTTCTGGCTTATACAAATCGATCGACAATGGTGCTAATTGGACTCAGATTAAATCTTTGGCTGAAAGTGTTTATGTAAACCAATTATATGTAGCCGATGATGTTTTATTTGCAACATCGTCAGCCAACATATCATCAATTTGGGTTTCTTATGACAAAGGTACCACATGGTTGGAAGGAAAAGGTTTAAGCAGTAAAGGTCCGAATACGATTAGTTCATTTGAATTTTATAATGGCATTACTTATGCTGCTACGATGAACGGAGTATTTAAATCAATTGATTACGGTAAAAACTGGACGTACATGGGCTTAGAAAATGCTATTTCTTTATTAAGAAAAAACAACAAACTATACGCCGGGACTATTAATCAAGGCTTGTGGTCAATCGATATTTACAGAGATAAATAATTATTATTCATTTTATATATTTTAGCGTCTTTTAATCACGAATCAATTATTCTGAAATAAAACTTTCAGAATAATTGATTCGAAAATTTCAATGATCCACAACCTTCCTCACTGGCGCAAGCATTCGCTTGTGCCTCCTATTCAATTATGAATTAAAACAAAAACGCTTTCTTAATAAACGCCACACTCATCGCCCATGCTTCTGCGGTATATGCTTTATTGAATTGCGGATTACTTGGATTTGCAAATGCATGATCCGCATCAAAACTTTTAATCGTATGTTTTTTCCCTGCCGCAGTTAGATCTTTATCAAAAGCAGCAACCATCTCCGGATTGATCCATTTATCTTTTGTTCCAAAGATGCCGAGCACATCACCTTTCAATGCAGTCAATTTCGCGGGATCTTTTTCAGTCATGCCATAATACATGATCGTACCTTTGCTTTTATCACCTGCCAGTATAGACGACTGCAGTGCCCAACCGCCGCCAAAACACCAGCCCATAGAAATAATCTCCGCCTTATCTCCTGCAAATACAAATGCCCCTTTTAAAATTGATTCGATCCGTACAGCATTTGCCGCCCCCCATATATACTGCTGCTGAATCTCTATTAGATGTTACCTTACCATCATACAGATCCACCGCCATAATATTTACTTTACCGCCAAGATCTGAGTAAAGTTTATCTGCGTCTTTCTTAATGTAATCATTCAAACCCCACCATTCATGGATAACAAACACATACTTCGTGCTTGGTTGTGCAGATTTGATCAAATACGCATTTGCTTTTTTACCCTCAGCAGCATCAAACTCGATCATACTTCCTTTCGCATCTGCATGCGTATATGCCTTCGGAGATGCATGAGCTTTTCTAAAAGCGGCATTTGAACTGAATACAGCCATACCGGTATGATTCACTGTGGAAGTGGCACAGCAACCAATCTGGTTTTGAGCATGTACACTCACATGCATACATGCAATTGAAATAAGAAGCAGGATTGTTTTTTTCATAGCCAAAAGTTTTTTGAATGTATACTTAAGATAGTAAAAAAATCTATTTAAAACATCCTCTCCTATCAAGGCAAACAGCAACAAACAAAGATATGATTCACCAAACCAGATATAGAGATTACAACTCAGATCATCCCTTCCAGCATACACTTCTTTATTAGTTGAGCTGTATTTTTCACGCCGGCTTTTTCTAAAATATTTTTCCTGTGATTTTTCACAGTATCAACTGCGATAAGCAATTTTTCAGCTATTTCAGGGGTTGTTAATCCATCACTTATTAATTTCAACACCTCTATTTCTCTTTTTGAATAAGAGGTATACGAGTTTAATGATTCAGAAGGAGCAACAATTTGAATATCCGTATACGATGGTTCCCCACCCAAACCTATTAAGGAGAGTTTATAATTATTATTGGACATAAGATGACTTATATCTGTATGAATATTCAGGGATTTCCCAAAACCTCCGTGTTCATCCATTGTTAACACAAGCGATTGATGCAAAAACAACCGATAGTCTCCTGTTTGATCTTTTAATCGAATACAAAAATTAAATTTATATTTCATCAATTTATTTCTCCCAATCTCATTCTTAAATAAATCTGCCGCTTTCAATTCTGCTTTGGATACAAAATCAATATCCTCGGGATGGATTAAATTTAAAATATCTGTGAATTGAACAGTATCAGGATCAAAGCCATGTATTTCTTTGATCGTTAAACTAACGTGCGAAAGTGACATGGCATAAAAATCTATTACATAATAATATGTTGGCCCTGCACTAAAAATCAAACTCGTGAGCTCTTCAATATCGATCTGACCCAGATCCGTATCCCGAACGGATATTTGATTTGCTTTCCAGGTATTAAATAATTTATTTATTGAATTCTCCATAATTCATTCTTTCAATATGCATCAAACATTGTCCGTATGTGGATGCTACTATGTTTTTTATTTTTTATCCCCTTTGAAATTTGAAGTAACCAAACCAGTATTTAAACTAAGTATTCCACATTATTCCCACTTATAATTCACTCTTTCTACACATATTTTTCACATTTTTATCAAAAGCTATTGAATCCTTTTCCAATGAATTAAGCAGTATATCAAACTTTATTCACAAGCTTATCCACCTTAAACACACACAAAATCAACAATCCTTTTCAAACTTATAAACTCTATTTTTTAAAAAGTTATCCACCTCAAAAACGCTATTTATCGATCCGTACAACAACCCAGTGATTGACAAGCCATTAAACTTTAACACTTTCTTACTCCCAAAGCGTTTTAAACGCTATTTTGCCCAAAATCTTTTGTTTAATTTACCACGAAGTGTTTCCTTCAAAAGCTTCATTTTTAGAGAAAAAATGCGGAAATTTGCACCTCCTTATTTAAAGTACACATTCGTGCTTGAGATAAGATTTCACAATTGATTACAAGAACAATTTAAGCATACATAAGTGCATGGAAACAATCGAGAAGGTTCCGTATTTCGTCATTGACTTTGACAGTACATTTACTCAAGTTGAAGCTTTAGATGAATTGGCTACGATTTCATTAGCAGGTAATCCAAATCAACAGCAGATCATTCAACAAATAATCGACCTTACCAATCTTGGTATGGAAGGTAAAGGTTCATTCAGCGAAAATCTTGTAAAGAGATTACAACTTGTTAAAGCAAACAAATCTCACCTTGAGCCATTGATCGAACTGCTGCGCTCTAAAGTTTCTAAATCTGTAAAGCGTAACAAACATTTCTTCCGCGATTATGCAGATCAGATCTACATTGTTTCTTCCGGTTTCAAAGAATTCATCTTACCGATCGTAACAGAATTCGGCATCAAAGAAGATCACGTACTTGCAAACACGTTTACATTCGATAAAGACGACAACATCATCGGCTGCGATTCAAACAATCCACTAAGCCAGGATAAAGGAAAAATCAAGTTAATGGAAAAACTTGGCTTAACAGGTGATGTACATGTGATCGGCGATGGTTACACAGACTACGAGATCAGAGGTGCAGGTCTTGCTACTAAATTCTATGCATTCACAGAGAACGTAAGCCGTGCTGCTGTAATTGCAAAAGCAGACAGCATTGCACCTAACTTCGACGAAATATTATTCCAGGAAAAACTTCCGATGACAATCTCTTATCCTAAGAATCGTATCAAAGTTCTTTTATTGGAAAACATTCATACAGACGCGTACAAATTATTCAGCGAAGAAGGTTATACCGTTGAAGTAATTGCAAGTGCGTTGGAAGAAGACGAATTGATCGAAAAGATCAAGGATGTTTCTATCATTGGTATCCGTTCTAAAACAACGATCACTGCTAAGGTATTGGAGAACGCTCCGAAACTATTAGCGATCGGCGCATTCTGCATCGGCACAAACCAGATCGATCTGAAAGCTGCGCAAAAGAAAGGCGTTGCAGTATTCAACGCACCATTCAGTAATACACGTAGTGTAGTTGAACTGGCAATCGGTGAGATCATCATGTTATACCGTCGCACACTTGAGAAGAGCATGCAGATGCACTCCGGCAAGTGGGACAAGTCTGCGAAGAACTCTTTCGAGATCAGAGGTAAAAAACTAGGTCTTGTAGGTTACGGCAACATCGGCTCTCAGCTTTCTGTTATAGCAGAATCTCTTGGAATGGTTGTGTATTACTATGATATCGTTGAAAGACTTTCTCTTGGTAATGCGAAGAAGTGCAATACACTAAAAGAATTATTAAATATTGCCGATGTTGTATCTCTTCACGTAGATGGCAGAGCAAGCAACAAAGGTATCTTCGGTGCGAAAGAATTTGATCAGATGAAACAAGGATCAATCTTCTTAAACCTGGCACGCGGACCAGTAACGGATCTTAAGGCCTTAGCCCAAAATATTAAGAGCGGTAAAATTTTGGGTGCCGGCCTTGACGTATACGAATACGAGCCAAAAAATAACGACGAGGAATTTATCAATGATGTAAGAGGCTTACCAAACGTGATCCTTACTCCGCATATTGGTGGTTCTACAGAAGAAGCACAATCAAACATTGGCAACTTCGTACCAAACAGAATCACTGATTACATCAACAACGGTACTACATTGCATAGTGTAAACTTCCCGAACATTCAATTGCCTGAATTGCAGGAAGGACACCGTTTCATGCACCTGCACGAAAACCAGCCAGGTGTATTGGCTCAATTGAATAATCTTTTTGCAAAACACAACATCAACATCTTAGCACAGTACTTAAAAACCAACGAACAGGTTGGTTATGTAATTACAGATATCGCTAAAATGTACGACAAGGGAATTCTTGATGAATTAAAAGAAATTCCGGGAACAATTCGTTTCAGAACACTTTATTAGTGGTCAGTAAACAGTGGTCAGTTGTCAGTAAAAACTGATCACTGCTTACTGACATTTTAAATTAATATTATTTTGAATTTGCAGTAGTCGTGTTTTAGTTTTTTCAAACTGACCACTGACCACTAACCACTAAAAAATGAATAACAAGATATACTTTACTCCCGGCCCTTCTGAATTATACCCAACCGTGCGTCAGCATATGATCACTGCTTTGGATGAAAAGATTGGCGTTATTTCTCACCGCAGCAAAAAGTTTGAAGAAGTTTACAAAACAGCTTCTGACAATCTTAAAACATTATTAGAACTTCCTTCAAATTATGAAGTTTTGTTCCTTGCTTCTGCAACAGAGATATGGGAGCGCATAATCCAAAATTGTGTAGAGAAAAAAAGCTTTCACTGTGTGAATGGTTCTTTCTCTAAACGCTTTTATGAATTTGCAGGAGAACTTGGCCGTGAGGCATACAAAGAAGAAGCTGCTTTCGGTAAAGGCTTCTACCCTGCTACTATCAATGTTCCGGCAGATGCAGAAATTATCTGCTTAACACATAACGAAACAAGTTCGGGTGTGTCTATGCCGGTTGAAGACATCAATCAGTTCAGAGAGAAAAATAAAGAAGCATTGATCTTTGTTGATGCCGTATCTTCACTTCCCTATCCAAAATTTGATTGGACTAAAATTGACTCTGCATTCTTCTCTGTACAGAAATGTTTTGGCTTACCTGCAGGCTTAGGCATATGGATCTTGAACGACCGTGTGATTGAAAAATCAAAAGCATTGTTAGCAAAAGGAAAATCTATCGGCACATACCATACCATTCCTTCGATGCTTGAAAAAGCGAAGGTAAACCAGACGCCTGAAACACCCAATGCAATGAATATTTTCCTATTAGGAAAAGTAACAACAGATATGTTACAGATCAGCGCAGACGGTATCCGTAAACAAACAGAAGCCAAAGCAGCATTGATTAATGCATACATTGAATCAAGCAAGGTATTCAGCTTTGGCGTGGAAGATGCAAGATTACGCTCAATGACAACCATTGTTGCAAACACAAGCATGCTGCCGGGCGACATTAATAAAATTTTAGAACCATTTGATATGTCTGTTGGTGCCGGTTATGGATCTAAAAAAGAAACACAGATCCGTATTGCAAATTTCCCTGCACATTCATTAGATCAGGTTCAGAAACTCGTTAAAACGTTACAGGAAAAAATCGGTTGATTGATATGCTACAGATTGGTGACTCATATTCAGAAACTTTCTCTTACACACAAGAGCAGGTAATAAAATTTGCAGAGCTCTCAGGCGATAAAAATCCCTTGCATTTAGATGCTGAATATGCTGCTACAACTATGTTCAAAAGACCAATCATTCATGGAATTTTAGGTGCCAGCATTATGTCTAAAATTCTTGGCATGCATTTCCCCGGAGAAGGTACTGTTTATCTGGGACAAGAGATTGATTTTAAACGTCCGATGTATGTGGATGTACAATACGAAGCACAACTTAAGGTTCTTGAGATCAATCCGGATAAACATATTGCCGTAATTGAAACCAAAATAGTAGATAAAGAATCAGGCAAAGTAAATGTGTTGGGTAAAGCCCAGGTCATGCACAAAGAAAAAATATGAAATTCGATAAGCAGTCATTAAAGTTAGCCCTTATCTTTAAAGGCGCAATTGTAAAAAGATTATTAGCCGGCATGCTGGTTCTTACTTCGATAACAATTGTCTTGGTATACGTTCACAATAACAATGCGGAAGAGTATCAAAAATTAAACATGACAATCAGCGGTGCATTACCGGGTTATATGGGAGCTGCACTGGGTTTGTTACTGGTATTCAGAAACTCTACAGCCTACGACAAATGGTGGGAAGCACGTAAGGAAGTAGGCGCATTGGTAAACACGTCAAGAAATCTGGCCATTACATTAAACGGACTCCTGCCTTTTAATACACCTGAAAGAAAAGAGGTTTCTAATTTATTGATTTCATTTGTTTTCAATATGAAGGCGCATTTGAGAGATCAGGTTGAAAAAACTTCTCTTGATATTCTTTCAAAAGAAGATCGGATTTTGGTTGAAAATGCAAAACACAAACCGGTGGTTATTGCAAATATCATGACCAACAAAATTGAAAATGTATGGAAGCGCAATTTAATATCTGACATACAACAAAGTTTATTAATAGAAAAAATTCACGGACTAATTGACATCCTTGGAAAATGCGAACGTATCAAAAATACGCCTATTCCCATGGCGTACATGTACCTGTTGAAATTTCTGATCAACCTGTATGTGATCATTCTTCCTTTTAGTCTGGTAGATGAGATCGGCTGGTTTTGCGTCCCATTGGTTATTCTTTTATATTATATACTAATGAGTATTGTGATTACAGCCGAGGAGATCGAAGAACCGTTTGGCTACGATTTAAATGATTTGGAAATGGATAAGATAGCACTGAATATAAAAAGTAATATAGAAGAGATTGTAACACATGACTAAAGCCCCTCCATATAGAAACACATTTTTTAGGTCAGCGATAGTTTTTCTTTCTCTTTTTTTTAATCTACTATTAACAACAAACATATCCGCTACTGCAACATGGGAACCACTTGTTCCCATTAAAACAAACGACAATCAATCGGGTGGAAAGCATATTTATCTATACACGGCTAATACTGCTATCAGTGCAGACAGTGCGCTAAGCCTGGCAAAACAGAATCAATTCAAAAAGAACAATACAGACACCTACTCAGGTGTCACTACTGTAAACAACCCCTTTTGGATTTATTTCAAAACTGATGGGTTTACTTCAGCAGAAACGCATCTATTAGTAATTGAAAATTGCAATTTCAATTACATCGTACTTTATCAATACGAAAACGATTCGTTAAAACCCGTAGCTAAAAAAGGCATGAGTCTGCCGTATCATAAAGACAACTTATTTCCGGAACAAACATCTTTTGTTGTTGAAGCCAACAAAACGTATTTTATTGAAATCTATGACCAATACAACATTGTATTACCTGTTTTTATTCGAACCAATACAACAAATATTCAGCGCTCTGTTTTAAAAAATCATTTCAATGGCTTTTACTGGGGCGTAATATCTGTGATGGGTATGGTTGCCTTATTCTTTTTCATACGATCGAAAGAACGTGCTTTTATTTATTATTCATTCTTTTTATTCGGAACGATCATTTTAAACTTATGTCTGGAAGGATATCTCTTCGCTTATGTATGGCCCAACCATCCTGAAATAAATGCATATAAAGTTGCGATCTATGCATTAAGTCCTGTAACAACTCCATTATTTGTTTATCATTTTTTAGACATCAAATCATACTACCCGGGAAAAAAATATATATTTTTAATTATCACATCCATTTTTGTACTGATTATATGTATGAGTTGTTGGGGTTTAAATGCGCTAGCTATGTATACGCTGCAAGCAACTGCCTTCATACAAATAACAGTTTATATTCTATACGCGCTTTTCATCTGGAGAAAAGGAAATCCAAATGCGTTCTACTTCATAATTGCGTGGTCGCTCTATTTATGCTCTATCCTATTTGCGGTGTTATCTTCATTAAACATCATTCCGGGTACTTCATTCGTAAATAATTACGTTCAGATCGGCACGTTGCTTCAAGGCACTATTTTTTCTTTTATTATGGCCGGGAAATACCAGCAATACAAGTTAACGCATATCCAATCTCAGGAAAAAATCATTGATGTATTAAAAGAACGAGAGCTCTTATTGACCAATCAAAACGATACGCTTGAAACAACAGTTTTTAAACGTACACAAGAGTTAAATCACATTAATAATGAACTAAACAACCTGAATACAAAATTAAATGAATTGGTTTCCCAAAAAACATGGGAGCTGCAAAAATCACTTGAAGAAATCGTTAGTACCAACAATCAACTTAGACAATTCAACTACATCACTTCACATAATTTAAGGGGTCCTGTTTCAAGTTTGAAAGGCTTAATGGAATTGTATGCTATAGAAGACGACCCTGCAGAGCGTGCAATTTACATTGAAAAGATCACGCTTGTAATTAGCCGGATGGATGAAATATTAATCGACCTGAATAAAATCTTATCCTATCGCAACACGAATTCCATTAAAGAACTTATTGATTTTGAAACATTAATATCAAATAATTTAAGACAATTAGATATACGACGTATTCATGTGAATTTATACATAGATCCAAGTCTGGAGATCCACGGCATTAAATCTTTTTACGAAAGTATTTTTTACAACCTGCTTAGCAATGCTCAAAAATATTCCCATCCCGACAGAGAATTAAAAATTAATATCCAAATTGCCCGTTCCACAGCAAATAGATTCACATTGACTATTGGGGATAATGGTATCGGAATGGACGAATCAAAAACAGGTGATAAATTATTCGGATTCTATAAACGTTTCCATTCCCATGTCGAAGGAAAAGGATTGGGATTATTTATTACAAAAAATCAAATTGAAATGCTTGGCGGCACAATACATGCAGAAAGCGAATTAGATGTGGGTACTACTTTTATTATTGAACTTCCCTGCTAATGTAAAGTTGAAAGTGTAGAGTGTAAAGAATTCTTTGTTCTTTTTAGCGATCATTCATTATTTGAATATACACTTTACACTCTACACTCTTACACTCGAAATTAGCTTTTCAAATATTCTCTTATCGCATCACGAATGCTTGTGAATGTCTGCTGCAGCAATTCTTCATTCTCTTCCAGCAAGGTCACTCTGAACCCCTTCAAGTCTGAGCAGAAAGAAGAAATTGGCACAACACAAATACCTTTTGAAGCAAGCAAATAATATACAAAGCGCTTATCTAAATCCACATTCGGTTCGCTCACCCATTTTTCTACCAATGCTTTGTTTGCGGCATTACTAATCGGTAACGTTTGCTTATCATTCAGCACACCGTCTTTAAATACAATGGTATTATAAAAAGCACCATATGTTTCATTAAACATCAGCTCCGGTATTTGTCCGAGTATACTTGCAATAATCTTACTACGCTTCCCTATCTTATTATTCAACTCCTCTCTATACGGCAAATAACGGGCATCAGACATGATCACCGGTATTGCCAGCTGCGGAAGTGTAGTAGAACACACTTCTATCATTTTAGCATTATCCAACGCTGAACAGAATTTATCAAAATCCTGATCTTTACCACGGTTATAATACTCCATCCAGCCACAACGGGAACCTGGCCAAGGAAACTCTTTAGAGATCCCTTTCATTGCAATGCCCGGTACATCTTCAATCACTTCCGCTAAGGAATATGCGCGTGCACCGTTGTACGTAATGTTTAAATAAATTTCATCGCTCAACAAAAACAGATTGAACTCACGCGCTATTTCAACGATACGCTTTAATGTTTCAAGTGGATATACCATCCCTGTTGGGTTATCCGGATTGATAATCAGAATACCAATGATGTTCGGATTGTATTTTACTTTATTATACAAATCATCCAGATCCGGATACCAATGATTATTGGGATCTAATTTATAGGTGATCGGATCCTGACTTGCGTGCGCAGCCTCTGCCGAAGAGTGCGTTGAATATGCAGGCGATGGCCCGATAACACGGGAACTGCGGCTGATGAATTGATACACCTTTGCAATAGCATCACCTAAGCCATTGAAGAATAAAATATCCTCTGCTGTTATTTGTGCTCCGGCTTTTTTATTATTTAACTCCGCTAAAAATTGACGTGTTTTAAGAATTCCTTTTGAAGGCGAATAACTATAACTCTTATTATCTAAGGTCAGGTTAGAGATCGTTTCTCTGATCCACTGAGGAACAACATTGTTTTTTTGAATAGGATCTCCAATATTTTCAAAAACGATTGGTTGCCCATTCTTATTAATAAGATCAGCTTTTTTAACAATCTCTCTAATTTCGTAGCTGAGCTCCTTCGCTCCATCACTTAATATCTTATTCCTCATTCTAACTTGATTAAAATCCTGCTAATTTAAGAACACTTTGTGGGATTGCGTACAGTTTGTCTCCGAAAGTGGAAAGAAAGTTTATTCTGCCTTTTTTGTTTTCCCCGATCCAGCGATCTTATAAAATTTCATATAATCGCTCCTCACAACAAGCATATTCAAACAAGACAGTATATTATTCTGTTATTAAAATAATTATCAATATTTTCAGAACAATATTTGCCATTTAAAATAATTTAGCTACATTTGTATCACCAACCCCATTAAGGGTCGTGTATTATAAAGAATGAAGGGAGAGATTAGGCTCTATGAACTTCTGGCAACCTGCCCACCAAAGCAAGGTGCTAATTCCTACCCATGTGGAACTATAAAAATTACGACTATGAAAACAAGAAACTGCTGTTAACTCCCCGCTTTCCTGAAAGCCAAACCGCTGACTAAATCTGCGATTTAACGTCATGCTCAAAAACAGTTCTTCACCATTCAAACATGTACAATTATGTCAGCAACTATTCAATATAAAACGCTTACACTAGCACAACAACCCGTTCGCAACAAAAAAACGTTTTCAAAAGCCGAATCGGTTTACAGTCCTAATATCTTTGACGAGCACCTGATAAACTTAGTTAAACCTTCTGTAACTCTTGTCGAAATTGAACAAACAATCTTTGAAGAAAAAATTCTTCAGACATTAAAAAATTACAATCCGGTATATAGTTTTGTTTGGTTTTTAAATTGATCCATTTTATAGAAGTGCGGGCTTACTAAAGATAAAGCCAGACTAAACAAGTAGCAATAAAAATGTTACGCGTCACCGTAAAACCTATATCATGACAAATACTTGGCTAGATAAAATTATCGTTCAATGGACAAATGACAAAATTAAACTTAGTCCACCATCAACAATTGACAAAATTAATACAACAGAGGGAAATTTAAGCTTTCAATTTCCCTCTGATTTTAAAGAGTTTTACTTAAGATTAGACGGCTTTGATAATTGGGACTGGACAAAAAACATGTTTTCTATTTGGCCATTGGAGAGGATTGTTGAAGAATATAATCGTGAAACGGACAAAACGTTTATAGTTTTTGCAGACTATCTAATAAATTCACATCATATCGGTTTCGTAAAAGGAAAAAACGGAGTATTTAAAAATTATGGTACACCAGAATTGATTGCCGATAGTTTTGCTGAGGCTATATCACTTATTAATGCAGACGCCGACAGTTTATATTGAAAAAAATGGCGAATGCATATCAATTATCTAAGCTAATGATTCACTTAGATATTATCCTCAAAAATGTTTGTATTTATAATACAACAATACCAATTATATTTTATGCCAATCCCACTTTACATCGTCAATGCTTTCTCACACGGTCCATTTACAGGAAATCCTGCAGCTGTTTGTCCGCTTGAACATTGGCTATCCGATGAGTTAATGCAAACAATTGCAGCACAAAATAACCTTTCCGAAACTGTATTCTTTGTTAAAGAAAACAGCAGTTATTCAATCCGATGGTTTACCCCTACTATTGAAGTACCTTTATGCGGGCATGCTACGTTAGCTGCTGCCTATGTGTTATACAATGAATTAAATTATAAAAAGAATGAGATTCGCTTTCAATCTAAAAGCGGTGCATTAAAGATCATCAAAGAAAAAGATATTATTGAATTAAACTTTCCTTCTGAAAAAATTAAAGAGATCCCTGTCACAAAAGCACTTGCTGAAGACCTGGGCTTACAGGTAGTTTATGCTGGAATCGGCCGTGTATTCATATTACTTGAAGTAGAAACAGAAGCTGAAGTACTACAAGCGAATCCGGATATTCAGATATTAAAAAAGCTGGATGCAGCAGGTGTCATAATTACCGCTAAAGGAGATACGACTGATTTTGTATCGAGGGTATTTGCACCGCAATCCGGCATAGATGAAGACCCGGTTACGGGATCAGCACATTGTTTGCTGATCCCGTATTGGGCGCAAAAATTAAATAAATTCAACCTTTCTGCCAGGCAATTATCGAAACGTGGCGGCGTCCTATATTGCAATTATACAGGGAACAGGGTATTAATAGGAGGCAAAGCCGAATTGTATTCCAAAGGGGAAATTTTTATTTAATTATGAATTATAAATGATAAATTATAAATTATGAATGAAAAGATTCATCCATAACCTTTTGGGTGGTGGCAAATCGCAATTTATAACTCATAATTCATAATTAAATTTATGTCTGCTTCACTTGATGATATGCCCGCATACGAACATTTTCAGGATGAATTAGATCTTGAACTTACCCGCTATGCTAAAGCATATTCGTTTTCTGATCTGCATTTTGAAAATGAATTCATTCAATATATCTGCTTTTCGCTTTTCTTAACCAAGCCCAGCGAACTTAGCAACGAGATCTTAGAGCATTTTTTCTCAGAAAACCCTCAAAGCAGATCATCTGTGCAATCCTTTATTTTATACGTAAATACCAACCCCGAATCGTATCTCAAAAACACCTTTACCAACAACTTCAACTTCACTACAAAATAACCTCGTATCATTTACCTCGTATCATTATATGAGTCTGCATAACAAATACCTACATCATGAAACGATTCACTTTTTTTTGCGTAGTATTGATATGAATTCACTCAGTCCCCTTTTAACAAACATTGTTAAAAAGCATATCAATGGAATTATATAATATTCAACTAGAGTCACCAAATCAGGATAACCAGGATATTATTGTTATCATTAATGAAGACAATATTTTTTTAGAGGTTATTGTAATGGATGAAAAAACGCTTTATAAGAAGAAGAGTGAAATAATTGGTTTTTCAATTGATACTGTTTTTGAAGTTGAGAAAAACAAAAATCTTTTTTCAAATTTAATAAAAAACACTCTGGCCACCGGAAAATCACTTACGATGAAATATAACTTATCGAAAGTTCCGGGATCTGAAATGTCTTTTGAAGCAACCTGTTCCCCTTTTAAAATTACAACCGACAATAAACGTTCAGTAATAATAGTTATTAAAAACATTACTGAAAAAATAGCTACAGAGAAGGCCTTACAAAAAAGTGAGACGAATTTTCAAAGTATTTACGAATCAACAAACGTTGGTATAGCCATTAAAGACACTGATGGATACTATATCGCAGCAAACAAAGCGTTTGAAAACATTTTAGGTTATACGGAAGACGAATTAAAAAAAATGCACTTTACGCATTTCGTTGCTCCGGAAGATATAGAACATGCGCTTCATGTAAATAAACAATTAATAAAAAATCAAATAAATAAATATACACTTGAAAAAAAGATTACTACAAAATCCGGCGAAACAATATGGGGAAATGTCAATGTCTCTGCAATACGTGATGTTGATAACCGAACCACCAGTAGTATAAGCGTACTTGTTGATGTTACCGAAAGATGCGTACATGAAGAAAAATTAATAAGTCTGAATACAACGAAAGATAAATTTTTCTCTATCATTTCTCATGATCTGCAAAACCCACTAATAGGTATTATAGGTTTAGGTGAAATATTAAAAGACAGAGTAGATATCATTGAAAGCTGGGAACGAGATAAAATTATCCGCTGGATCATTGAAGGAAGTCAAACAGCACAAAACTTATTGACAAATCTATTGGAATGGTCGCGCTCTCAAAGCAATCAGATAGAACTGCATTCAGCACAATTGAATTTATTTGAAATAGTAGAAAATAACATTTCTATTGCCAAAAATTTAGCCGAATACAAACGGGTAAACATATTAAATAAAATACCCGAATATTTTTCAGTTTGGCTCGATGTCAACATACTGAATACCATTATCCGAAATTTAATTACAAATGCAATCAAATTTTCTCATTCAGAATCTACAATTGAAATATCCATCTCAACCGAAGAAAACAATTGCATTGTATCTGTCAAAGATTATGGTATTGGAATGACTCATCAACAATTGGAAAAATTGTTCATTCCCACAAAAAAAGCAAGCACGCCCGGAACCTCCAATGAACGGGGCACCGGATTAGGCCTTATATTATGCAAAGAATTTGTAGATAAATATAACGGTAAAATATGGGTCACAAGCACGCCTAATGAAGGATCCGTATTCAGTTTTTCTATTCCAATGAAGCTAAATTAAAACATTCTGCAATCTTAAATGTTGCAGATGCCTTGTACATCAATAAATATCTGTATCTTGAATTAAACTTTTTTTTGTAACAGAAATATAACCGTATGGACGTTAAACTAACGCTTAAACTTGACGAAGAAATAATTAAGAAAGCCAAATTATTTGCAGCAGAAAATAATACAAGTCTCTCCCGCATGATTGAGAACTACCTGCTTCAAATAACTTCTGAGGCTACAACTGAAACAAAAATTTCAACACTTGTCAAAAGCCTTTCAGGAATCATTGATTCTGAACTTGTAGGAGATTATAAAAAACAAACCACAGATCATCTGATCCAAAAGTTATCTTAACATGGAACGCATATACGTCGATACAGATATTATAATGGATCTGCTGGCAAAGCGCGAACCATACTATCAATTTGCTGCAGAACTGTTTTCTTTAGCAGATTCAGGAAAGGTTGAGATATGCATCTCCCCGCTTACTTTTTATAACATCAGCTATATTGTTTTCAGGAATTACAATTCTTCTGAATCCAGAAAAAACCTGTTAAAATTTAAAACGTTGGTTACATTTTTACCCGTAAATGATAAAGTAATTGACCTTACCTTAACGTCAAAATTTAAAGATTTTGAAGATGGGATCCAATACTTCACAGCACTCGAACATAACGTAAATACACTTATCACACGCAATTTAAAAGAATACAAATCTGCCGAGATCAACATCATAACGGCAGAACAGTATTTAAAAAATAAGGCAAAGCCCAAATAGTCCGGGGAGGCATTCCTCCATCAAAAACGTAAGCGGTTACTTAACTTAATAACAGCGTATACATGTTAAAATAGTTATGAGAATTACATTTTCGTTGTCTCTATTTTTCCTGTTAAACATCTTCACATCTGAAGCTAAATTTTACAACCAGAGTGATTCATCAAAAGTATATCCCGATACACAATACACGCGCTTCATGATCTTAACCAAAGAGTGTAAGCATTGCCAGGATGTATTCAAAATAACCATATTGGTTAACAATAATATTTATATGGATACGTTTGCAAAAGACTCACTGATTATTAATATACCAGAAGCACTGACAGATGACATTATTACAATTAAAAAATATAAATACTATACCCTTACATGGAATTGTTATGGCTGGACACACAATCGAGAATACAATTTTAAAATTAAAAATAAAGATGTCGTACAATTAAAATCTATATCAAAAGTTCGAAGCAATTATTCCCGTAAAAAGGGACCTAATTTCGATATGTAACACCATCTAAGAACAGTTTGAACATGATCCGATTCAAAGATATACACATTCCTAAACCCTGCTCCGTTGAGTACGACGCGTTAAAAGGTGATGAAACAAAACGCTTTTGCGGTAGCTGCAAAGAGCATATATATGATTTTAGAGGAAAGAATGAAGCCTATTTAAATCAGGTGACCGAAACCCATGGAAAGGTTTGTGGTATTTACTATGAAGACCAAATACAGCAACCGAGCTTACGCATACAACGCCCATTTTATTATGCAATTGCAACAAAGATTGTAAGTATTGGCCTTTTCATTAAAACTTTTTTTAGTGCCAACACTTCCGATGCATCGACTACCTATATCCCACCTGTACATTACGAGCAGCAGGATACTGTTGCTGCCATCAAGACAACGTTTAAAAACAAACCTAAAAAACACAACTCTTATACTATAAGCATTTTCATCAACAATGTTTTATACAAAAAGAATGTATCTGTATACGATGGCTATTTATACATGCCCGATGCAACTTCACCTGATGACAGCATTAAAATTATAGTATACGAAAAGAAAGCAACGCGCTATAGCAATGTATCCTATGCCATAAAACCCAAAGAGTATTTATTTACATTTAAAGAATCGGATAAAATTATTGTTGAAATAGATTATAAATTTCATTTCACCCTGTTCAAAAGAAGACACATCAGAGGTAAAAGAAGAAGTGTTGTAGGAGATTACAGAGATTATTAATTCATATATGATCCGATTCAAAGACATTAGCATCCCGAAACCTTGTACAGTGGATTATGATTCACTTCCGTACAACGAAATCAAACGCTTCTGCGGCAGTTGTGAAAAACATGTATACGACTTCAGAGGTAAAGATGAAGCCTATTTCAATTCTGTCATAAATACGCATGGCAAAGTATGCGGCGTATTTTATGAAGATGAGATTAAGGCATCGCCCGTTGTTATTAAACAGTCTTTTAACCATTCCATTGCAGCAAAATTAATCGGCGCGACCTTATTCCTTAAAACATTGCTGGACTCAGGTCAGACACACGCCTCTCCTCTTCAAACACACTCCACTACGCAGCAAGCGATTGATAGCACGGGTGTAAAAATTGAATATAAAAATGAAGATGAACGATATGGCCGTTCGTATTCGATAGAAATATTCATTAACAATGTTTACTATAAATCCGGAGAGCGTCTGGATGGCGGAACTGGTTTTATATGGCTCTCGGACTCACTCAAACCAACGGATGAAATCAGGATCATTGTCAAAGAGCATGACCGACGATACAACAATAAATATCATAGAAAAGAATACAATTTCCTTTTCAATGAATCCGAAGAAATAACCGTAAAAATAAAATACCATAATAAGTGGATCCGTTTCCCTAAGCGCAAACGAAGAGCTACAGCAGGATATATGTATTGTTAAAAAGCAATAAAATCAAGTTATCATTACATCCAACATTTTTTTACCAATAAACTTCATACCTTCTTATACAAACCGTAATGTATAAGCCATGAGAAAAATCATATCTGCATTCTTATTCCTAAGCATTGGAATACTCTTCATGACTTCCTGTAAGAAAAAAGGAGACGAACCGACAATAGCTGCAGATACCATGAATTACGACATGGATGAAGCCGCTGTTATCAATGCCGGCTGGACAAAAACCTGGGATGAAAACTTTTCAGGTGATCTGAGCAAATGGAATATCTGGCAAAGCGGTGCTTATAACAACGAATATCAGTATTATTCCAACAACTCTAAAAATATACGTCTGATAGATGGAATATTAAAGATCACGGCAATCAGAGAAACGGTTACCGGGAACAAAGAACCGTTTAACACGACACAAAAAACGTTTGATTTTACCTCTGCAAGAATTGAATCCAAAACTTCTATTTCAGCAAACACTTCAACACCAAAAGTACGTTTTGCGGCACGTATGAAATTGGCGCCGGGATATGGTATGTGGCCTGCCTTCTGGAGCTATGGCGATACCTGGCCTACCAATGGAGAAATTGACGTAATCGAAGCAAGAGGGAATTTACCGTTTCAATACGGAACAAATTATTTTTACGGATCAGTTGCCGGTACGAACCTCGTACACTATTCAAGCGGTGTAGATCTTCCTACATCAAAAGATCTGACGAAATACTGGCATGTATACGAAGTAATATGGGAAGAAACAAAACTCACCTTCATGCTGAATGGAAAAATAATCCGCACAATCTCAAGTACTGTTGCTCCTGGACAATATGTAGATGAGATGTTTGGCAAGCAACAAAACATCGCATTAAACCTTGCCGTTGGCGGCGACTATTTCCTAAATCCGAACTTACCTGATCCGGCAGATATTGAAACCAGCAGTATGTATGTAGATTGGGTAAAAGTGTTTACAAGTAATTGATTCAAAAAAACTTACCTAAGTTTTAAAATATGTTGAATTATAAATCAAAATTTTAAAAACAAAAAAGGCCTTGCATCTTTCGATACAAGGCCTTTTAGTTAATTGCTGTAGGGGAGGGATTCGAACCAACTCACGGAGCAATTAGCCATAGTACATAACATTAAGTGGTCAACCCTAGCTTTTGTGCTTTACACTACGTTTATTTTGAACTCTCCACCCCCGAGACAGGAGGGCATGTCTGCCAATTTCAACACCCTACAGTATAGCGCTATCCTACTGACAACAATACAAAAGTAATAGATGGATTCTTTTTTTACAAATATCACTATAAAATATTTCAATATTTAACATTTTATCAATATTTTAGTTGAAAAATTACAAATTTATTAATTTAAACTTAAAACATGGCTCTTCATTCCGAAATTGATAGTATCGATCTTAAAATTCTGACGGAATTGATCGAAGACGCTTCCCTTCCCTATACCGAAATTGCAAAAAAGATTGGTGTATCTGGTGGGACCATTCATGTGCGTATGAAAAAAATGGAGGATCTTGGCATTGTAAAAGGTTCACATCTGGAAATTAACTATGCCCGTCTAGGTTATGACATCACAGCCTTTCTTGGCATCTACCTGGATAAAAGTGAGTTCTACGATAAAGCAGTAGACGATCTGCGCAAAATAGCTGAAGTAGTGAATGTGCACTATACAACCGGCAATTATAGCATGTTTGTTAAGATCATCTGTCGGGATACCCAACACTTAAGAGAAGTTCTACACGATAAAATCCAAAAAGTGTACGGAATTCAGCGTACAGAAACCAGTATTTCCCTTGAAGAATCAATTAATAGGACACTTGCCTTGAACCTTTGATTTTGACCACTTTGCATATTTCATCTTTTTTGTCTAATACCGGGTAACTAATTCCTAGCAACTCAATGAATGTACCTAATCCCTCTATATTTCAATAAATTTTGTACCTAAAAGAACTCATTGTTACCAAATTTGTTCTACTTTTGTAATATGTTGGAATTAGTCTAAACTAAGATAGAGACACATGAGCGATAGTAATAAAATACTGGAAGAAATAACTTCATCGGAATACAAATGGGGATTTGTTACGGATATTGATAACGATTCTTTACCTAAAGGTTTAAATGAAGATACAGTACGTTATATATCAGCGAAGAAAAATGAACCTGAGTGGTTACTTGAATGGCGTCTGGATGCCTTCCGTAAATGGTTGGCAATGGAAGAGCCTGTATGGCCAAATGTAAAATATCCTAAAATCGATTTTCAGGATATTATTTACTATTCTGCGCCAAAGCCAAAAGTTACATTAAACAGTCTGGATGAAATTGATCCGGAACTACGTGCAACGTTCGAGAAACTTGGTATTTCGTTGGATGAACAAAAACGTATGACAGGTGTTGCGGTTGATGCTGTTATTGACAGTGTTTCAATCACTACAACTTTCAAAGGAAAATTATCAGAGCTTGGAATTATTTTCTGCTCTATGAGTGAAGCCGTTCAGGAGCATCCT
>JANSWA010000199.1:0-30229 GCA_028015225.1 Carex myosuroides | reverse complement strand
TAAATTATTTTTTTATGGGATTTGCATACAGAGTTAATGATCAGCAGGGAATCTATTACATTACTTGTACTGTGCATCAATGGGTAGATGTTTTTACAAGGAAGAAATATATTGACATCTTACTAGACAGTTTAAAGTATTGTCAAGCTCATAAAGGACTGGAGATTTATGCTTGGGTAATAATGACGAATCACTGTCACCTTATAGTGGGTATTAGTAAAGGAAATTTAAGTGGCATTATTCGTGATTTTAAAAAGTTTACGGCCAAGGAAATTATTTCCTGTATTGAAAACAATTTACAAGAAAGCAGAAGGACTTGGTTGCTTTGGTTATTAAAAAAAGACAATCATATTTGGTTTTGGGAAGAAGGTTATCATGGAAAGGAAATTCTCACGAAAGAATTCTTTATAAATAAAATGGATTATATTCATTTAAATCCAGTGCGTGCTGGATTAGTTGAAAAAGAGGAAGAATATTTATGGAGCAGTTGTGCAGATAGCTATGGAGTTAGAAAAGGCCCATTAGAGTTGGCAGAATTTTTATAAGGCTGTAAAGTATGTGATATTAAAAGACAACAGGATTATAAATCCTTTTTATCTGGCTTCCGGATTGCAAATCCGGAAGAGCTACATTGAAATGTAAGCCCAGTAAAGAAGAAAACATCAATCTTAATTTCAAAACAGACAAAACCATTTAGCCTTTTCTTTTGCTGGTATTTTGAAACAGATAAGATTGCGGATATTTTAGAGATAAGGAATAATAATATGGATATTCTTACCGTAATTTCCAGAAGGGAGCTCAACATAAGCCCATGTGTATCAATAATCATGAGGCATACAACGGTTGTGAGTGTATAAACTGTAAAACTGACCCACGTAGCCCAGTATTTATGTTTAACGACTAAATAAGCAGACGTAGCATAAACAACGAAAAATAAAAGATCTAATAAAACCCGCTCGCCTTCGGGAGCCGGATCTTTTGAAAATAACGATAGTCGGAAAAAGAAATCCAGTATAGGGCCAAATGAAATTAAAAATAACACATGAGGCAAAAATTTCAGCACATTAAACGGATGAGAAACATTCTGCAGGCTATGGATATCATTAAATGTTAATTCGTAATGCAAATTGTTTTTCTTCCTGATACCAATCTTACCAAAACGGGCAGTATCTGTATAATAAAAATCCGTACTGATATGATCGAACGATATAGAGGCGATCAATTCGCTGTTGTATAAAAGAGTAGCGGTATTGTCGGCTTCATTAATATTAAATTGAACAGATTCATTCGGTTTTTTCAGGAATCGTAAAATAAATTTCAACTTCGTCTGTTTTCATTTACAAGTATCTTTAATCATATAATATTCCAAACCAACTTCCCTGCCTGCATCAGCGCAAGACCAATAAAAATAAAGCCTACAACTTTATTCAACACCTTTTCAGTAAAGAGTTTTGGAGTGTTCCCATAGAACCATTTTTTACAATAATATGCATAAATAAATAACATTACTAAACTGCCTGCACACACACCAACAACAAATCCTGTCATATATAACCATTCTTCTTTCATCCAGCCAATGCTGATGAAATAGGTACTGTAACCGAGCCAGAAAGTAATTTGTGTAAAATTGATAATGCCAATAAATAAACCCTGTGCAAAATCATTGGAACCTTTGGGATGTAATTCGTTTTCTGTTGGCTCCGAATGTTTTTTGATAAGAAAGAGATAACCCAATAAAATAAAAACGGGCACAGCAATAAGTTCGATCAGATCACTGATGTCTTTGTGTACTAAAAAATAACGGGAGAAAATAACGGCAAAAAAGCAATAGAAGAATTCAACAAGCACGGCACCGCAAGCAAAGGCCATGGCTTTACGTAAGCCTGTTGATGTGGCGCGTTTGATTGCTAACAGATTGAATGTTGAAGGTGGTATGGTACCGATAAAGCTGATAATGAACCCCAGAAAAAAATGATTGATCAGAAGCATATAGGGTTAGAATTAATATATCGTTTATGCGCAGCACAGGAAGTGCCGCATTAAAGATTGGAAAGATACATCACCAGCGTCTGGCACCGAACATATCAATGCCTAATACATATATCATAACATTCTGCATGTTATTGGCTAAGCATTTCGATGCAGGTTTAAAAGGCATAGAAACTGTAGCGTCGCATTGCATACATACTTTTAGTGTTAATACCAGCTTATTTTTGCTGTAAAACAAAAGGATATCTCTGTATTCAGGCCGACATCTATTAATTGGATGCGATGAACACGTATCATTGGGCATAGCTGTTACAATTTCAGTTATGATTGATGAGTCTGTAATTATGCGTTTGTTCTCATAATATTGAGGCAATACTTTTGTAAGAGAATCACCATGATTTTCGTTGTATATAAAATTTGAATAAATCTGCTGATTTAACTTTTTGTCATTTTGCCCATTCGTATTGAATAAAACAATCTGATCAATTTTCGATTGAGGAAGGAATTTTTTCCAATCAACAGAAGTTTTATTTTCTTGTGCAAAGAGAGAAAATGGAATAAAAAAAACTGCAGCTAAAAAAGACAATCTCAATTTCATACATATTAAATTAGTTGGAAATATTTCATATTTATAAAATACATCACAATACTTTTATCTACCTGATTGACCTCAATGTTACTACTGTGAAGTTGGCCAGTGGCGATGCTGATTATAGCAAAAATAAGAAATAGCCAAGTTTATATATAGGCCTATTGCAATGGTAACGATTTATTGATTTACCAGCTTCCGCCCGAACCTCCGCCGCCAAAGCTGCCTCCGCCGAAACCACCAAAACCTCCGCCGGAACTGCCGCCGCTGTATCCGCCTCCGCCGCCATAGCCACCAAAACCACCACCGATCATAGGGCCAAAGAAGCCTCCGCCTCTTGAACCGCCGTGATTACCGCCGCTGTTCCTTGATTTTTACGATTTATAAAACTAATGATAATGATAATAATAAGTATAAAAAGAAATACGTAAAGCAGGTTTAATCCCTGTAGATGTTTTTGGGTCGGCTGTATATTCATTTGCAGAATATCTTATAATGGCATCAATTGTAAAGTTGATACCATTAAAGTAATTACCCCGTTTGAATTGAGGAATTAAATCAGCTTGTATGATGCGCTGCGTTCTTGAATCTGGCAATACACCTTCCATGCCATAACCCGTAGCAATGAATGCCTGGTGGTTATCTTTCGAGATCAAAATCAGCACGCCATTGTTTTTTGCTTTCTTACCAATGCCCCACAATTCACCTAATTGAAATGCATAATCAGAAATATCATAGTTTCCCAGATTGCTGATTGTAACAACTGCAATTTGTATAGAAGTAGAATCGTCGAATCGATCTACTTTTTGCTCCAATTCAGCTATTTGAGCTGGGTTAAGCATACCTGCAAAATCATTGATCAATCTTGGAGGGTTTGGTCTTGCAGGAAAATCACCGGATGAAGCAACTGCAGCAATACAGAAAAGAGAAAACAATAGAGCAACTAATCCGCTTTTCATTTAATTTTTATTAAAAGAAATATCGTTCGACAATTCATTTACATCGTTTTTAGAATAAGGGAAATGCTCGCTTAATTTTAAGCCTGCTTTTTCAATTCCTTCGCTTAATCCTTTTGCGTACAAACCATTTTTAAAATGATTTAATACTGTTTCTTTAATCGAATCCCAAAAACCGGCCGGCACCTTGGCATTAATTCCTGCATCTCCAAGGATCGCAAACTTTCGATCCTTGACAGACAAATAGAATAACACACCATTGCGCAATTCCGTTTTGTGCATTGCAAGTTCAGCAAAAACATCTGCTGCACGGTCAAGCACATCGTATTTACATACATTTTCTATATGCAAACGAATTTCGCCGGATGTTGATTTTTCAGCTTCGTGTATGGAAACATGAAGCGCAGAAATCTCTTCGGGTGTAAAGAAAGTTTGGGGCATGATTAGAATTTTACTTCAGGTGCTTTTTCTGATCCTGCATCTGCTTTGAAATATCCTTTTTTCTCAAATCCCCACATACCTGCAAACATATTGTTCGGGAATGTGTGAATAGAAGTATTGTATGTTTGCACAGCATCGTTGAAATTTTTTCTGGCAACAGCAATTCTGTTTTCTGTACCAGCTAACTCAACACGTAAATCAGCAAACCCTTGGCTTGCTTTCAAGTCAGGATAATTTTCTGTAATTGACATTAACTTGCTTAAAGCAGAAGTTAACTGGCCTTGCGCAGCCTGATACTTTTCAATGTTCGCTTCTGTTAACTGGCTTGCGTCAACTTTAACCTGTGTGGCCGAAGCACGTGCCTCAACAACTTTTGTCAATGTTTCCTGCTCATATTTAGCGTAACCCTTAACAGTTTCGACAAGATTTCCGATCAGGTCATTACGGCGTTGATATTGAACATCAACCTGAGCCCATGCACCATCAACTGCTTCCTGTTGCGAAACCATTGTGTTATATCCACAAGAACTGAATAATAAAGAAGCTAAAAGAACAAATAAAGGAAGTACGAACAGACGTTTCATTATAGTATGATTTTGTTTTAATAGATAGACGAGGTAGCGTGGTTTATATTGTACCTATTTAAAATTACAGGTTAAGAATGTAAAAACATAACATTCGCGCAGGTATTTAGAAAGTAAAACAATAGAGTAATTTCGAAAAGAATTGCGATAGATAAACCAGTGCCCGGACGGACAAAAAGCCATCCGACTGTTGCTGGTTAAATAGCATTCGTCAGGCCACTTTTTTGTGTTTGCCACGGCAAACAATGAATGACAAATGATTGCAGGATTACTGAAATTCATATGCGCCTGCATCGGGTGTTGCATCGCGCGGATATCCTACAATATCATCTGCAATACCTTGAGGTGTGCAGAGATCAATAGCAGGTGAGGTGCTGGTAAGATTAAAGTCGAACTGAGAGGTGTTTTTAAATAAAGGACTTGTGTTTAATATATTTGTGTGCGCTCCTGTATAAGCTGATTTCCAAATGCTTGACTGTAAAAAAAGGACAGGGTTGTTGAAAGCTGTTATTTCATCTGTCTTGTCCCCCCACAGTATAGAATTGAAGACATACATTTTTAAAGAACCTGAATTGCTGCCTAAGATCATGTTTGTTTCTTCTCTGAAAAATCCGGAAGAATAATTTGCAAAGGTACAGTGGTACCAAACACCACAGCCGCCTGAATGTTTTAATGATGCTTTTGGACAATCACTCATAACAACATTGCTAGCATTCAGATCGGCTTCAGCCGCATCAATTAAACCTTTACTTGCATGCAATAAAAATACATGATCCAAGGTCAGCTCTGCAATGGTGTCGCTATCAGCTACTGGCATCAGAATAAGAGCGTTTGTTGCATTGCGGATGGTTGTCCATGAAATTCGATTGCCGGAGCTTGTAGACTGAAAAATGATTCCTCCCCACTGACCTAAGTCTGTTTTTGCACTCGCGTCCAGTTTGTCAGATGCAATTAGTACGGAATCAAGTTCTGTTCCTTCAATAACCAGCGCACCTTTTACATTAAGTGCAGCAGCATTGTGCAGGTATATTTTACAGCCTGCTTCTATCTTTAATTCACAACCTACATCTATATTAACGGTATCATAAAGCACATATGGCTTATCATTGGTCCAGGTGATGTTACAAGGCAGCGTTTCTTTTTTATAAAAATGCGCATCCTGTCCATATGTTTCCAGCAAGACTTTTTGCTTGTTCGTGTTGGTATTAAATACAATGGAATCACTTACTAAAAAAGGAAGATTCTGATTTGAAGGGTCGATCAAAACTTTAATCAGAACATATATGCTATCATTTCCTAAAATATCAAGATCAGAAACCATAGGTCCGTTGCGGCCATTGACAATTATTGTATAAGGTGAATTGCTTCCGCCCGCAAGGCGGATGCTGGAAACCCGCACCCTGTTTTTATTAGGGTTGTGAACGATCAATCGTTTTGTGATGCTGCCTACAGATGTAAAAAGAGTATCAAAAAAAATAGTATCTTCTGAAAAACGCAAACGATCATTCGGATTTGTGCTCAATACTTCGTCTTTGGGTTTGCAGCTGAAAAAATGCAGAACCAAAAGCAAGATCCAGATTGCCGAAGTTGTTTTCATTAAAATAAAGTAAAAGAAAAAGGGGCTGGCATTTGCCAGCCCCTTTGCTTAATATGAATTATGCACCGGCACCTTCTTTAAGGCGTTCGGCATTTTCTGCTAAACGGAGTTCTTCAATAAAGCTATCGATGTTACCATCCATTACACCTGGAAGATTGTGCGTTGTAAACCCGATACGGTGATCGGTAACACGGCTTTGAGGATAATTGTATGTTCTGATTTTATCTGAACGGTCGCCACTGCCGATCATTGAATTGCGTTCTTTGCCAAGTTCGTCCTGTTGTTTTTTGTATTCAATTTCATAAATACGGGAACGAAGTACTTTCAATGCTTTTTCAAAATTCTTTACCTGAGATTTTTCATCCTGACATTGAACCACAGTACCCGATGGTATGTGTGTTAAACGGATCGCTGAATAGGTAGTGTTTACAGACTGGCCACCTGGTCCCGAAGCGCAGAACGTATCTTTACGGATATCGTTCATATTTAACTGAACATCTACTTCTTCCACTTCAGGCAATACAGCCACAGAAGCAGCAGAGGTATGTATACGACCTTGTGTTTCTGTTGCCGGCACGCGTTGTACACGGTGAACACCCGATTCAAATTTCAGTTTTCCATAAACATCTTCACCGGAAACACTGCAGATAATTTCTTTGTATCCACCCGAAGTTCCTTCAGTTGCATCGATCAGTTCCATTCTCCAATTCATACGTTCGCAATAACGTTGGTACATACGGAAAATATCTCCGGCAAAAATAGACGCTTCATCGCCGCCACTTCCGCCACGGATCTCAAGGATAATGTTTTTACTATCGTTCGGGTCTTTTGGAATTAATAACTCTTTGATAACTGCTTCAATTTCTTCTTTACGAACAGCTAAGGTTTCAAGCTCTTCTTTAGCCATTTCTCTGAAGTCCGGATCTTTTTCTACATTCAATACCTTTTTAGAACTGTCGATGTTGTCCAGAATATTTTTGTACTGAAGGTACACTTCATTTATCTTATTGAGCTCTTTATATTCTTTATTAAGAGATGTATAGCGCTTCATATCCGACATAATGTTCGGATCCAGAATTGCTTCCGAAACCTCATTAAATCGTTGCATGATCGCTTCTAATTTGTCAATCATAAGGATTTTTGTAATTAATATACAAAGATAGAAAAAGGAAGGCAGAAAAAGGAGAAAGAATGCTATAAGCCGTCGGCCGGCTGCGATTTTTTAGATTCAACCACTGTTTTTAGACGATTCAGGCTTTCTTCAAACAAAGAGCCTGCAACATTATTCATCATCAAAATAATGTACCTGTTAGGTAAATGAAAACCTACATCTCCATCAAGTGTAATAATTACTTCTGAATCTGATTCTGATTGGCTTTCAATTTTAATATTTCCGGCAGTATTAAATCGGTTGTTTATGAGTAATGAAAAAGAAACGTGATCATCTAGTTCATTATCAACGATTTTAATTTTACCCTTTCCTAATTTGTCTCCATGATAGCTTAACTCACTGCCAATACCCTGACTTGAGCCGGAAAATTGCTGTTCTAAGGAATAATCTTTATTAACATTTAATGATGTCCAGGAACCCCATTTCTGTAGATTGTTTAAATACGGAAAAATTACTTTGCCCGAACTTTTAATCCGTATGGATCTTTCAACATGATACGAAGAAGGCAAAAGCACACCTATTACTACTAACAATAAAATAATTGAGAGCAGAAATAATGTTCCTTTTTTAAAACGATTGCCAATGATTAACCGAGACATAGTATAATTTATGAAAAAAACTTAAGTCCATATACGAGTACTATCGCATAAGAGTTAATATTTTTTACTTACAGAAATAACTTAACAAGAATCTTTTAGTTTAACCTCGGGAAAAGGTTTGACCAAAACGTGAACAAGTTACATATTTTATTTAAATAATAATATTTGTTGGCCGGAAGTGCTAAAATCAAAGAGCAGTTTTTAATAGGATTTAATGTGTATATCATTGGAATTCATCTTGCTGCTTTGAAAGCTTCTTACTCAGAACATTTTATTTCCCTTGTTAATGAACTTAATTAATTTCAATTTTGTAATGTACCGTGTTGAATAAAAAAACCACATATCAGCTGATTATTGGGATAGCCCTGTTGCTTTTTACGCAATTGGTTGTACCCAACTTGCATCACCATTCTGAAAAGCATCATGGTGAAGGCATAAATATATTTTCAGATGACGAATGTTTGATATGTGCTCTTGACATTGTTCCGGCAGATTTTATTTTGCCAATACTTTTTTCGTTTTCAGTGATTCTTTTACTCCATACTTCAGCAGTGCAGGTATGGAACATAGAAACCCTTATTTTTTCAATTTATAGACAAAGCAGAGCTCCACCTGCAATATTGGCTTAAAGACCCCTATTCATCATTTAGGTTAACCCCTATTTCATTATTAATTCATTCATCGCGTGAAGAAAATTCTTTTTGCGTTGATCTGCGTTTGCGTTTTTCTTATTGAAACGCGGGCTCAGATAATGCTGCAATCTATTAATTGTAAAAACGAACTAAAAGGTATTGTTGTGTATGCCAATAGCAAGGAGCCTGTTGACGGTGCCATGATTTTTGTAGAGGAGATAAATAATTATATTCTTACAAATGCTCAAGGTGAATTTCATTTTGATTCGTTATGTGAAGGCAATTATAGATTACATGTAGACATGGTTTTGTGTACGCACAAAGACACTGTTGTTTATGTTTCCGGCAGTTCTGATCTGACAATAGAAATTGTTCAGCGTGTTGATGATGCAATTGTAATTAAAGGCTATGTGGCAAACGATCAGCCTGAGGTCGGTTCAAAAGAAAAACTTGAGAAAGAGGAACTGGCGCGTCTGCGCGGAACAAGTTTAGGTGAAAGCATGAAATCCATTCCTGGTGTTACTGCGCTTCAAACGGGCCCAACCATATTTAAACCTGTTATACAAGGCATGTATGGTACACGTGTATTGATACTGAACAATGGTATCAGGCAGGAAGGGCAGCAATGGGGCAATGAACATGCACCGGAAGTAGATCCGTTTGTTGCGAATAGAATTACAGTAATAAAAGGTGCACAATCTGTACGATATGGTTCAGATGCAATTGGTGGTGTGGTATTAGTAGAGCCTGAAGCATTAAATACATTTCGTGGAACAAAGGCACAGATCAATTTGGGAGGCTTCAGCAATAACAGAGCAGGAGTGGCATCTGGAATCATTGAGCACGGTTTTGCAAAGATTCCCGGATTGGCAGTACGGCTGCAGGGTACCGTGCGTAAAGGCGGAAATACCCATACACCCGACTATTGGCTGAAGAACACAGGGTTTCAGGAAGCTAATTTCTCCATGGCCGCTGCTTATCAACGGAATCGCTGGGGAGTAGAGACTTTTTATAGTCAGTTCAACACAACGTTGGGAATATTTGCAGGTTCACATATAGGGAATATAACAGACCTTATAAATGCCATTAATAGCAATCAACCAACAGTTACTTCAGGATTTTCATATGCCATAGAGCGGCCAAAACAAGTAGTTAATCATGAACTATGGAAAAATAAAATGTATTATACATTTGGGCAAAACCGCTGGACAATAGAATATGCAAGACAGTATAATAAACGTGAAGAATACGACAGTCACAAAGCATACAATCCAAACTTGCCGGATCAGCCTCAATTGCAGTTTGAATTAACCACACACAACATTCAATCGTATCTGGAACATAAGATCGGAAGGTTAAGAGGTATTGCAGGCGTATCGTATATAGGTCAATCCAACACGTACGAAGGGCGCTATTTTATTCCAAATTTCAGGAGCCATGCAATCGGGTTTTATATCACAGAGTCATATAAAATTTCTTTAAAGACGAAGGTTGAAGCAGGTTTGCGGTATGATTATAAAACAGTACAGTCGTATTATTATGAAAACAATGTTTTGCAATCTCCCTACAGAACGTTTCAAAGTCCTACTGTTAGTTTGGGTATGGCGAATGATTTAAATAAGCATTTCAATCTTCATACAACCTTAGGTACAGCTTTCAGACCGCCAAACGTGAATGAACTGTATAGTAATGGTGTGCATCATGGTGCTGCAACATATGAGATTGGAAATCCGGATCTAAAGTCAGAGCATTCAATAAATCTAGCTCTGACGCTAAATTATTTCTTTAAAAAATGCTTTGGATATATTCATGCATATGGATATTACTTCAATAATTATATTTATTTAAAGCCGGTATTTCCGCCAACATTAACGATACGCGGAGCGTTTCCAACATTTGAGTATACGCAGGTGAATGCTACATACGGTGGGTTTGATATTGCATTTAACGATAGTCTTACGAAGCACCTTATTTATTCAACGCGTTTGTCGCTTGTTAGCGCATACGACCGCACACAGGATGATTGGCTCATATACATCCCGCCAACGAAGTGGCAAAATGGATTTAAGTATGTATTTGCTTCAAAAGGTAAAATTGTAAAACCATTTGTTGCTGTAGATGGGGTTTGGGTAGCGCATAAAAGCAATACACCTGCAAGCGGCGATTATAAAGCTGCACCGCCTGCATACTTTTTGCTTCAGGCAGAAATCGGGACGTATATAACAGTTGCTAAGCAAGACATGTTAATCACATTAACCGGACAAAACTTATTAAATACAACGTACAGAGATTATCTGGACAGGTTTAGATATTACGCAGATGCTGCGGGAAGAAACATTATTCTCCGATTACAAATTCCATTGGATTTTACAAAACATTAAAAAAATTTAAGACATGAAAAATTTATTATTAAAACTAACACTACTTATACTTATTGTATCTACACTTGCGTCTTGTAAAAATGACGATGGCAATGTAGGAAACCCCGTTAATCCGAATGAAACAGAACTTGTTACAACAGTAAAGTTAATTATTGCGCCGTCTGCCAATTTATCAGCCGAATCTTATGCATCATTCAGAGATTTGGATGGAGACGGAGGAAACGCACCAATCATTGATACCATACGTTTGGAGGCAGCTACAGAATATACTGTCCAGGTTTTGGTACTCGATGAAACTAAAAATCCTGTTGATACAACATCAAAAGAAATCGAAGAAGAAAAAAATGAGCATCAATTTTTTTATTCAAAAATAGGCACCTACAATTTAACAACTACATATCTGGATTTTGATGACAACAACGTGCCGGTAGGATTGAATATCAAATTAAATACTACTACAGGCTTTACCGAAAAAACGAATAAATTTCAAGTAACATTAAAGCACCAGCCAGACCTGAAACCCACATCAGGCATGGGCGACGAATCCTTAGGTGAAACAGATCTTGAAATATACTTTCCTATTCTGATTCAATAAATTTACATGAGACATATGTTACCTGTGACAGTACTAAGTGGTTTTCTTGGTGCTGGCAAGACTACTATGCTCAATCATATACTACATAATAAGCAAGGATTAAAAGTTGCAGTTATTGTGAATGATATGAGCGAAGTAAACATTGATGCGCAAACAATCGAAAATCAGAATGTGCTGCATCGCACAGAAGAAAAATTGATTGAGATGTCTAATGGTTGTATTTGTTGTACACTCAGAGGAGATCTGTTGGAAGAAGTTAAAAAACTAGCAGAAGAAAAACGATTTGATTATTTGGTTATTGAGTCTTCCGGAATTTCAGAACCTCTTCCGGTTGCACAGACCTTTAGTTATATTGATGAAGAAACGGGCATTGACCTTTCTGCTGTAAGTACGCTGGATACGTTGGTTACTGTGATAGATGCGCTTCATTTTTCTAAAGATTTCGGAAGTGTTGACACCATACAAACACGCAAATTAAACGGTGATCAGATGGATGACCGCACCATTGTAAATTTGCTTACTGAACAGGTGGAGTATGCAAATGTATTGGTGGTTAACAAGGTTGATTTAATTGCACCGCATGAGTTAAATGAACTGAAGGCATTGCTGAAATCTTTGAATCCGGAAGCGGAAATTATAACAGCAATAGAGGGTATTGTAGATTTGAAAAAGGTTCTGAATACTGGATTATTTGATTTTGAAAAGGCATCGGTATCTGCGGGGTGGATAAAAGAATTGCAGGGCATTCATACACCTGAAACAGAAGCATACGGTTTCAGTTCTTTTGTATTCCGGGCGCGAACACCATTTCATCCCCAACGGCTTTTTGATTATGCAACAGCTGCATGGCCTGAAAATATTGTTCGAAGCAAAGGGTTGTTCTGGATTGCTTCACGACCTGAAGAGGCTTACTCATGGAGTCAGGCCGGCGGTTCATTGCGTACCGAAAAGGCAGGGACATGGTGGGCATCCAGATCCGAAGATGAATGGCTGACAATGGGTGCAGATATTGACTTAATTCAAAGCCGGATGCATGCGGAATGGGGTGATCGTCAAAACGAACTCGTTATAATTGGCCAGGACATAAATCACAAACAAATTGAAGAAGAACTAAATGATTGCTTAATGAGCAACCAGGAAATTCAAGCGTGGAAAGGAGGCCATGATTTTATAGATCCATGGCCACAGCATTAAGATATATTAAAAAAGACCAGTCCCGAGATGGAGACTGGTCTTTTTTATATGGCAGAAATGAAATTAATATTGGTATAATTTCGCTTGCTGTAATTGTTTTTCAGGAGCGCTAACTTCTTCAGCACTTAAATTTGTTCTGAAACCAATAAAGAAAGTAAGGATGTTTGATTTAGATGGTCCGGCATAGGTTGTAGAATTGTTTTTATCCGGCTGGAATCTGTATTTGTCGCTAAAAAAATTATTGAACGTATAATCCGCACCAAGCACAAATCCTTTTACATGAAAACCAATTGAACCAGAATAATTGAACAGGTTTATATCGTCGTCATAAAAACTCTTTCTCTTGCTTTTATCATCATTGATAAAAACTTTTTCTTTGTAATCCAATTGCATTAAAAATTCACCGGCAACAAATAAATATGTATCCTCTTTGAAATTGCCGAATTTCAGACCAACAGGTACATTTAAGCAGTAAGCACGGCTTTTCACTGTTACGTCACTTGAATTGTATCTGGTAATAAAACCTACGTTTTTAATGCCGACACCCGTATACAGACCGAATTTATTAGAAAAGTCTTTGTGAGCCTGTAAGGTATAGTTTACAAAAGGCGCGAAACGCAAAATGCTTTTTACATGCTCACCCGCACTATCTTCGATCATACCTATTTGAAATAATGTTTTACTTTCAAATACGCCATACAGCTTATTTTGCGAAAAAGCGGTAATCTGTAAACATAAAAATGCTACAAATAGAATTAATTTTTTTTTCATAGTGTTGTTATTGAGTTTGTAACTGGCGTAAATTAACCATTTTGGAAACATATTATCAAGTTATTTTCGATAACTTCGCAGATTAAAGTCATTAATTAATATGCCGATCCCAGTACTTCAATTAAAAAAAGGTAAAGAGCGTTCTATCAATAATCGCCATCCATGGATTTTTTCAGGTGCTGTAGCCAAGCTTCCGGACAATGAAGAAGGTACGATTGTTATGGTTACGGATTTCGAACATAAGAAATTATGTTATGGATTCCTTTCTCATAAGAGTCAGATAGTGTGCAGACTTTTTGAATGGGACGACCTTTCAGAGAATGTATTAACGGATGCATATTGGGCGGCGAAAATAAAAAATGCATATGCATTACGGTCTACAGTGATTAATGCAAAAAACACAAACGTATACAGATTGCTTCATGCGGAAGGAGATTTTTTTCCCGGTATTATAGCAGACGTATACGCAGACGTTGTTGTACTTCAGGTATTGATCCGTGGTGTTGAGAAGCTGGTACCTGCAATTAAAAAGGCACTGCTTGAAATTGGGTTTAAACATATTTACATAAAAGCAAAGACATCTTCAACGGTATTGGAAGATATCCGCACAGGAAGCGGTTGGTTAGAGGGCGGCGTAGAAGTGCCGGTAACAGTAAAAGAGAACGATGTTTTATTTGAAGTAGATTTTATTGACGGACAAAAAACCGGATTCTTTGTAGATCAGCGCGATAACAGAGAATTGCTGCGTACATATTCAAAAGGCAAAAAAGTCTTGAATACGTTTTGCTATACAGGCGGTTTTAGCGTGTATGCTGCTGCAGGTGGGGCGGCAGAGGTTGATTCGGTTGATATATCTAAAGATGCTGTTGAATTGGCTGGAAAAAATATGCAATTGAACTTTCCTTCGTTTAAGCATGGAACAATTGCTGCTGATTGTTTTGATTTTTTAGGAGAGATTGAAAAAGATCATTACGATATTATTGTATTGGATCCACCTGCTTTTGCAAAATCAGCTAAAGCAGTAGCTAATGCATGCAGAGGCTATAAGCAAATTAATTTAAAGGCATTCAGAAAAATCAAAAAAGGCGGATTGCTTTTCACGTATTCCTGTTCTCAGAATATTGACAAGGATTTATTTCAAAAAATTGTTTTTGGTGCAGCAGCGGATGCATATCGTAATGTGCGCATTATCCATCAGATGCATCAGCCGGCAGATCACCCGATAAATATATACCACCCAGAGGGGGAATATTTGAAGGGCTTAGTGCTATATGTAGAATAGATCAATAAACATCCTGTATTTCTAAAAAATCGATACGTTCTACCAAAGCACTATCTAGGCGTTTATTGTTTTGATGCACGGAAAAATCTTCAAGCATGCTGCGTGTTTCTTTCGTATTAATTTTCTTTAGAGCATAATAACATTCAGCACGCATATAAACGGATTCAGAAGTATCATTTAAAATCGTGTTTAATTTATCAGATGCGGGTTTGTATGCTAATACGCCAAGACCTCTGGCTGATTGCTCTCTGATAAAAGAGGGGCGTTCATTTAACTTTTCAAATAAAAATGGACATATGCTTGTGCCGGCATCCAATACAGGTTCAAGATAAAAGCTTTTTGATACACTTTGATTTTCAAAAATTGCATAATAATTCCTGCCAACAAATGGATCGAATAAAAATCTGCTGCATAAATAAAATACAACTGCAAAGAGGATAATACAAATGGACAAAATTCGTTTTGTTTCTATAAAAAACAGTGCCGCTAATACGCAGTTTAAGGTTACCAAGGATACATAATAACGTATAAGAAAGAGCTTATTACAGGCAGAAATGATTGTATTTACTTTATCATCAGCGATTATATTCCAGATGTAATTACCCGGATCTGTAACTACCCACCAAAAAATAAAAATGAGTATATTTACTAATAAGCAAATAAGAGCGATCAGAAAATATTTTTTTAAGGTGCTGAGGGGCATAAAATTTTATTAAGGGATAAAGATAGAAAAGTGAAATCATTTAAACACTCTTTTGTGTTTGTTGGAGTCAATTTGAATTATTGAATAGAATAAAAATGATAAAGTATATATTATATTTCTTATGCAGTACATTACTTTTTTCAATTGCCGGAAGTGCCCAGCAATTAGAGAATGAGTGTGAGTTGCTTTTAAAATCTCCTGAAACAATTTATTCAGCAGTAGACAAAAATGAAAATTATGTATTTGTGTTTCAGACAAGCTCTCAGTATGAACTTGTTTTCTTTAATGCAGATCATACAAAAATCCGGGATGTGGCAATCCCGATTCCATCTGCTGAAAGAAAAGACACGTATCTTGGTATTGAATTAAAAGGAGATACATGTTCAATTTATTCCTTGCATTCCCGATCAAATGAAATTGTTCAATGGAACATTGATCGGGAAGGAGGTGCGATGTTAAAAAGAACGATTGGACGATTGGCGTATACAGAGAAATTTTTAAAATGTATTTCCTTAAACGAATCTTTTTATATTTTAACAGCAACCCAAGGCAAGAACCAATTAGAGGTACATGCAATAGCAAATGATACAATAACAAAAAGCACATTTGCAATCGAGATGCCGGACTTCTATAAAAAACTAAGTTCTGGAAATCATCTTCTGAACGAAGAAACTAAAAGCGCAGTAGGCATTGATGCAATGATCTACAGCATAGAGAATAATGTAAAGTCTGCACGTGCTTCAAAAAAGATTTACGCGTTTGACAACTATATTTACCTGGTATTTGACGATCCGGATTACACACAAATCATTCAAATTGACCTGGCAAAAAACACAGCATCGTACAAGCAATTCCAGTTCAGTCTGGATCATGGAAATACCTCTTCAAAAAAACAAGGCAATTCTTTTTTGTATAATCAAACATTGTTTCGCGTAACAATGAGTCTTGAACAGATGACATTTACAACTGTGAATGTTGAAACCAATCAAAGCTATACAACCTATTATGCTACACCGCATGATCCGATGAGTTTTAAAAACGGTCCTATCGCCCAGGAAAACAGTAGTGATAAGCTTCGGATTATAGATGATAATGCTACATATTTTAAAAAAGTACTAGCCGGAACATTAAGTATTGCTGTAAATCAAAAGGACAGTTCATACATTGTTGAGATCGGAAGCTATGAAGAGATCGTTTCTAATAATAACTATAACAATCCTGCAGGCAGCAGACCAAGCATATCAATAGGCATGGGTATGGGAGGTGTCGGTATGGGAATGGGTATGGGCGGCATGGGCATGGGTATGGGAGGAATGGGCTATGGCGGCTATGGCATGTCTCCCTATAACCACTATGGATGGGATTCGCCGGGCTATTACAATGGTTATTCCGGCTATTATCCATACAATAGTACAACAACTACGATTCGCACCATATATATGCACAGCATGTTAGATACGGCCACATATAGTCATCAAGCCGGCATCGTGCCAATCTCTTTGAGAGAACGTGTAAGCAATTTTGAATCGGAAACGTTCAAAAGCCAGAAACCTGAACAAATACGGGTGATCAACTTTAAGGATAAAATTCTGATCGGTTATATTATCCCGAATAAGAAGGTTTTTAAGCAGTATTCTTTTTATAAATAAAGTAAAAAAACAGGTTACCTATCAACCGGCAGAGGTATAAATGGATAATAGATAACACTTATTAGTTTCCAATTTATATCCTGTTAAAGCGAAAAACGGCACACTCCCAATGTGCCGTTTTTTATTATCTATAAAAAGCGAAGAGAGCTTATCTGAGCCGTTATTTCCTGTTCAAGCGCCGGGAACACTTCTTTGGGGCAATCTATAAAAAACTGAAATCCAAAACCGTTAGAATGAATACCGTGAATGATTACTATTTTATGAACGATATTATTTTCATCTGTATAATAGGCCCAGTAACCGACGGAATAAGGTATTTTTAACAAACCATCGCTATTGGTAAAGGTCTTTACAATTTGAAAATCCTTTTTTTTCTGAAACATAGCTAAACGAGGTACAGAATATGCTTTGATGTTTGCACCACGGGCATTTTCAACTTTACAGGACTGCGTAACAACAAATAATTTAGCGGTATCTGTTTGAATAGGAATGCGCTGAAAGTTTATAAATTCAGTACCCGTCCGTTTATCTTTATAATCTGAAATTTCGGTCCATTCCATGGAGATTTGATATTGAAGTATGTCAGCTACTTCAACATTGGTAAAAACAGGGGCTTGTTGCTTTTTTTGAGCAAAGCCAGTAATACATATAGAAAGGTAAACAAAAGAAAGGAGTAGAGGACGCATGCGTTATTTTTTATCTGATATAATATGTACCCAGCTCTTACAGCAGTCTCCGTAAGGCGCACAAACCAGGTAGTAATAAACGCTGGTTGTTAATCCATCGCCACAGAATTCATTGTTATATGAGTCAGCTTTGAATACACAGCTGTTCCAGGGGTTGTATACATCAACTGTCCAGCCGGGATACAATCCCTTTATTTCAAAACAGTCATTTTTATTATCGCCATTTGGAGTAAACAAATTCGGAATAAGTACATCATCGATTTTAATTACACCTACTTCAGTTGCGGCACAGTAATCATTGTATATATTTAAAACAATGGGATACGTACCGCCTTTGCTGTATTGATGAACCGGAGAAGCTTCATTAGATGAATTTCCGTCTCCGAATGTCCAGAAATAATTAAGCGGTCCGGTGCTTGGGTTACTTAGACGTACAGTGGGCTTGCCATCACAATGTGTCATATTTTCCCAAGTAATTCCTTTTGCCAGTGTTGCAACGTGAATGGTGATGGTATCTTTTGTTTCGCATCCGTTTTCATCAACAACATTTAAATAGTATGCACGCTCTACACTTGGAAAAAACCGGGCATTACAGGTATTCGGGTTAAGCACCTGAGTTGTCGGTGTCCATGAATAGGTTTTTAATGGATCGCAAACAGTAAGTATTGATATTGTATCCCCTAAGCAAATCGTAGTATCAGACAGATCGATGCCTGAGTCAGGAAATGGAAATATAGTTAAGACTTTTTCTGCTGTATCTTTACCGATACACGTTGTTAAGTCGGTTACAATTAATTTTATGATGTAAGTGCCGGGTTGGGTGTAGGTATGTGTTATTGGTCCGGGACCAAGAACTGTAGTTCCATCTCCCAGATCCCATTCGAAGGCAACTCCTCCGGTACTGATATTTGTGAGCGTAATAGTTGCAGCACCACAACTGGATGTCTGGCTCATTGTGAAATCTGCTCTCAGGTTTGATAAATCAAATTTAAAGCAGGCATTGTTGCAGTTAGAAGACTTGTTACGTCTGGAATGTGCATTTACTGTAGTCGGAAATCTGGATGTACCACCGCAGCTTCCACATACAGATTGGTATACAATTCCGTTCTTATCAAACCTTGATGTTCCGCCATCAACGTGATCGTCTTCACCCAGGCCTCCAAAAAAGCTTGCGTACAATAAGCTGTTAAATTCTTTTTCCAACACCATCAGATAGAAATCCGAGCCGTCTGTTGTTGAAGAGAACGCATTTCCTGTTACAGGCAACCCTGTTGTAGTTCCGCCAATGTATTCACCTAAATACGCATTTACATTTCCGCCCCAGCCTGCAATCAATATATTGTCGCAGTTGTTAACAAGAAAGGCTGTAGGCACAATACTGATCGTATTAGCCACATTACCAAATGTTGTTGAAAGGATAACGGTAGAAAGTGCAGGGTCAATTTTTTGAATGAACTGGCCCGTCAAAGGTTGTCCGTATACACCGGGCGACATTGGAAAGTCTCCGTTGGTTTGCCCAAGTATGTAAATGTTTTCAGCCTGATCCAACTGTATAAAAAAGCATTGGTCATATGTTGATGTGCCTATGTATGTAGCATGCAGTAATGATGTGCCGTCTGCGCTTAAATGTGCAATATAACCATCGGTGTCACCAAAGTTCAGGTTTGTTTTAATTGCGCCGCTTGTAGCAGGGAAGTTGCTGCTTAAGGTACCGCCTGTTACATAAACGCTGTTGTCTGATGCAACACGAATGGAATAGCCTACATCGATGTTGCTTCCGCCGATATAGGTATCCCAATGCATTGTTTTTAGATCAGCAGAGAATTTGCAAACGTATCCATCAGTCTGTCCGTTAAATGTTTTATCATATCCAGGTACAGCAGGATTGATCATGTCTGTAGAAAATGTTTTTGTAACAATATAGATCTCGTCAAGCGCATCACAGTAAATCTCTCCCCTGAATTGATCACCATAATTTTGAGTAAGCGCTGTCGAAATATACGTAATACCATCATTGCTGCTTCCACCGAGTAAGGTTGAGGCTTGAAGCGTGCCGCCGCTTTCACTTAAAGCAGCGATGAATATATCTGACCCTTTGTCAAAAAATATTGCATCGTAAATACTCATAGGAGCAACGGGCGTTCCGCCATTGAAAGTTACATCATAAGCGCCTGCTGTGGTTGGAAAGGGCAAACCTATTTGTCCATTGGATGCGACACCTCCATCCGAACTCGTAAAACCCATGATAACCAATTCTTTTTTGCTATTTACGATACAGCTGCTGGGCACTTCAGTCTCTGTTCCTCCCAGATAAGTAGCGTACAGTAATTGACCCAGCGGGCCGAATTTCATCACTGCAATATCCGGGTCAAATTTTGGATATGGGCTACCACCAAGATTGATACTTTCTTCAAAGCCGTTGTATTGCATTTGATATGCGCCAAGTGTAGCTGGGTATCCTTGGTTAAAAGCGATACCAACCATGTAGGTATTGCCATCTGTATCATATGTGGCCGAGTTCCCCCAGTTGTCTGCGGTTGAACCGGAGTAAGTAGAAAATATCAATTGCGGGTCAATAACCAGCGGAAAACGTTTGTTGTATCCCTGAGGAAACCCAAAACTCAATAAATGATGATCTAATTTGAATTCACAAGGAACAGGGATACGCTGACCATTGATGTCCTGATAGGCGTAGGGGCGTTGTTCGTAAAAGCTATTAACAGAAGTTTGTATGAACAGTTCTCCGTTTTTAAGGAAAAGTGAATCTACACCGGAGTACTGAAGTTTAATAGCGGAAGGATTAGCGCCGGGTTTTAAATAAAATTCATATTTAAAACCTGTTTCCTGTGCCAGGCATGCTAGTGCAGTATTGGGATAAATATCATTTAATATTGTTTTGGAATACCCTTTTGCATTGCTTCCCCAGGTGTTCTTATCATTCCCTTTAATATAATTAAAATCATAAGCTGTAGGCTCAACACCTTCTGTTGAAGTGATAGGCTTGCAGCCAACAAACGCAACTTCATATGCATGCGCCTTGATCAATAAAGGTTTTGGTTTATTATTGGCCAGTTTCTCATTGCTTTGAGAGGATTGACTGGCACCATGTCCGTGATGATGAGCCGACATAGCTTCGGCATCATAAAAATTAAACAGAAAGCGATTCTTTTCAATATATAATTGTCCGGAAGGAATGTCTGAACGGTACAATACAGAATTGTTCCATTGTCCTTTATTTTCAACGAATACGCCGCCTTTTATTTTTTCAGGTTCGTATTGTCCGAATAAAGAGAATGTTTGAATAAAAAGAGTTAAAAATAAAATGAGAAATTTACGGTTAAGATCCATCATTTTTAAATTATAGGAATACAACATCATCTAGGACTTTATCCTCCGCAGCCTTATTAAGTAACTCAACAACTTTGTGTTTTGACTGATTTAATTCGTTTTTTAAGGGGGCAGAAGATAAATGGATATATAACTTCTTATTACGTATATACAAGTTGGTGGTTCTCTTGGCAATAGGAGTTCCCATGATTTTCTCCCAATTCTGAATAATAAATGTTTCTTTGTATTTACCCCGTACCCGTAATTGGTCCATCCAATGTTCAATGGCGTCACCAATGCTCAGGGAGTCTTTTTTCCTTCGAAAGTCTCTTTCGGGTTTGTTATACATACATCTACGAATTTAGCCTGGAAGTTGATTGGGTAATTCTACCCTGATCAATTATAAACATACGAAAATCTTTCGTATTTGCCTGAAAAAAATTGCTAGAACGGTCGGGGCGGGCATCTGAGATAAATAACTGACCGTGAATGCATTTTTGAACCAATTGAATCAACTTTTCAATGCGCACATCGTCTAATTTATCAAAAATATCATCCATCAATAATATTGGGGTATGGCCTGTACATTCTTTCAATAGCTCATACTGGGCCAATTTCAGTGCAATTACAAATGTTTTTTTGCTGACCTTGAGAGCCATACTGTTTAATTGGTTCTGAATTGATTACAAATTTAAAATCGTCTTTATGAACTCCTTTATTGGTGCGCTGCAGGATCAGATCCCTGGAGTAGGAGTTTTTGTACACCTCTTCAAAATCGCTGTCCAATACTTTTGTTTCGTACTCAATGCTTGTGTTTTCGTGTTCCGGTGAAAGCATTGTGTAGTATTCCTGAAAGATTGGCAATAGCCTTTGCAGATAACCGGCACGTTTTTCTGCTATAATCTTACCTGATTGTAATAAGTTGTGATCATAGGCATCCATTAAAATGCGGTCGATCAAAGCACCTTCTGAGGCGAGTTTCAACAGAGCGTTACGCTGTTTGATAAAATGGGTATAGCGGATTAACGCTTCAAGGTACACAGGATCTGCCTGAGAAAATAAGGTATCAAAAAAGCGGCGTCTGTCTTCAGCTCCGTTTCGGATCAGATCGGTATCATGCGGCGTTAAAACAATTGCCGGAAACCTGCCGATGTGTTCGGAGATCCTGGTGTAGGTTTTTTTGTCTACGGTGAAATTTTTCTTTTTTCCCGTCAAAATCATACTGAAGCTTAAATTCTTTGGAATTTTCTTTAAACCAGCCCAAAGCCGAAAAATAGCCTTGATGGGTATGGATCATTTGTTGGTCTGTTGTACTTAAAAAGCTCTTAGTCAAACACAAACAATAAATTGCATCCAGCAAATTTGTTTTTTCCGCTGCCATTTTAAGCCTGCTAATAAGTTGATTTGCGCAGAGAAGGAGAGCTCCAACTCAACATAGTTCTTAAAATTTAGCAGACTTATCTTTTCAATATACATGAATTTTATTTATTTTAGCCCTTCAAAGTATACTGTAAACAGCACAAATTAGAAGAGATGGCAAGTGTTAAAGAAAAAGCGAAGGATAACACTAAAACAAAGGTAGAATCCGCAGGAGCATTTACCAAAGAAACATACCTATTCTGGTATGAAAAAAATGCAATTGGTAAGAAAATTTGAAGAAAAAAACAGGTCAGCTTTACGGTCAGCAAAAGATCAAAGGTTTCCTTCACTTATACATAGGTCAGGAAGCATGTGCTGCAGGTGCAGTATCTGCGTTAAAGAAAGGTGATCATTACATAACAACATACCGCGATCACGGTCAACCATTGGTTTTTAGGTACAGACCCTAAGGCTATCATGGCTGAAAATGTATGGCAAAGTAACCGGAACCTCTAGAGGTAAAGGCGGTTCTATGCACATCTTTGATAAAGAAGTAAATTTTGCAGGTGGTCATGGTATTGTAGGTGGACAGATTCCATTGGGTGCCGGATTGGCTTTTGCAGAAATGTATAAAGGAACAGACAACTTATGTATTTGCTACATGGGTGATGGCGCTGTTCGTCAGGGTGCATTACACGAAACATTCAACTTAGCAATGTTGTGGAACATCCCGGTTATCTTTGTAATTGAAAACAACGGTTATGCAATGGGTACTTCTGTGCAACGTACTTCTAACGTTACAGAAACTATACCAGATCGGCGAATCATACGACATGCCTTCAGAAAGCAGTTGATGCAATGAGTGTGGAAGAAGTACACTTGTCTGTTGCAAGAGCTGCTGCACGTGCAAGAAGCGGTGGCGGTCCTACATTGTTGGAATTCAGAACATACAGATATAAAGGTCACTCTATGTCTGATCCTGCTAAATACCGTACAAAAGAAGAATTGGATTCATACAAAAAATCAGGATCCGATTGCGCGTGTACGCGAAAACAATCCTTGCTAAAAAAATTCGCTACAGAAGCAGATCTTGAAGCAATTGATTCAAAATTAAAAGGAATAATCGACGAAGCAGTTAAGTTTGCAGAAGAGTCTCCTTATCCGGATGCTGCTGAAGCATACACAGATGTGTATACACAAACAGATTATCCATTCATAATTGAATAATTACAGAATACTTTTTATAAACCAATAATGGCTGAATTAACCGAAAACAGTGCAACTCAAAAGGCACAACCCGTAGTTTCAAGTAAAGTGAATATGTCTACTGAAGAATTAGTTGAAAAATACAAGAAGCCTGTATTAACAGGTTTAGCTGTTGTTGTTGCCTTGGTAGGTGCATTTGCATTCTACAAATACAACCAGTCTGAAAACAATACTGCTGCACAATCTGAAATGTATCAGGCAGAATTCTTCTACCAACAGGATTCGTTGGAACTGGCATTGAAAGGAATTCCAGCAAAAGAGATCAAAGGATTGCAGGAAATAGCAGATGAATATTCAGGTACAAAAGCAGGCAAATTAGCAGCGTTTTATACAGGCAATATTTATTTAAAGCAAGGCAAGTTCCAGGAAGCGATTGATTACTTGGACAAGTTTGATACGAATGAAGGAATCATGCAGGCACGTGCATGGTGTATGATGGGTGATGCGTATTCAGATCTGGATGATAATGATAACGCCATTAAATTTTATAAAAAAAGCTGCAGAGCATAAAGAGAACGAAACAGTTAACTCCATCGTAATCTGATGAAGTTAGGGTTAGCGTATGAATTGAAAAGCGACTGGAAAGAAGCTGCAGCTACATACGATAAAGTTATTACAGAATACCCTAAATCTCAGGATGTATCTGATGCAAAGAAGTATAAGGCGAAAGCAACAGCTTCCCTTTCTGCTTCGGAATAATTTATTTTAACAAACGAAAGTCAAAAAGGGATAAAGCAAACGTTTTATCCCTTTTGTTGTATATAGAACACAAGGTATGTCTAGCGCCGATAAAAAATTTAAGCAGTTACTCAGGAGAAATCCCCAACTTATCGTCTAAAAAATTCGGGATAGTAGTTGCTGAATGGAATGAAGAAATCACAGAAGCATTGTATGAAGGAGCAATAGAGGTATTGTTGAAACACGGCATACCGGCATCACATATCGAACGCACCAATGTACCCGGCACATTTGAATTAAGCTTAGGTGCTCAATGGCAGGCAGCTAAAGAATATGTTGATGCAGTTATATGTTTGGGTTGTGTCATTCAGGGTGAAACAAGGCATTTCGATTTCATTTGTCAGGCTGTAGCAACAGGTATTACAGAAGTAAATTTAAAATACAACAAACCGGTAATCTTTGGTGTATTAACTACAGACAATAAAGACCAGGCATTTGACAGAGCAGGCGGAAAGCACGGAAATAAAGGAGATGAAGCTGCTATCACAGCATTAAAAATGTTGGCTCTGGCAAAATAATAAATCAAGTAAAAACAATTAAGAAGTAATATATAATGAAAGTTCTAAAATTCGGAGGTACTTCAGTAGGTAAACCAGAGCGCATGCACTCTGTTGCTCAATTAATCTCTAGCCCGGATCCTAAAATAGTTGTATTGTCGGCTGTTTCGGGCACGACAAATGCATTGGTTGATATATCCAGCAAGCTTTCCAAGCAAGACACAAAAGCTGCAGAAGAAGCAATTGAAAAGTTATTTGGTCCATACAAGGCATTCGTTGAAGAGCTTTATACTACCGAAGCAGGTAAGGCAAAAGGACATGCTATTGTAAAAAACATACCATGATTTAATAAAAAGTTATGTTGGCAAGGCTGGCTTTGGCGACAAAGAAAACACGTTTGTTTTTAGCACAGGGAGAAAATTATTTCTACAAACCTGTTTCAGGAATATTTAGCTGAGCAAGGCTATTCATCTGCGTTACTGCCTGCACTGGAATTCATGAAGACAGATGCCGACAGCGAACCGATGCTAGACTACATCGAAACAAAATTGAATGAGCAACTTGCAAAATTCCCGAACAAACATTTATATATCACGCAAGGGTATGTTTGCCTGAACTCCGACGGAGAAGTTGATAACTTAAAACGCGGCGGTTCGGATTACACAGCAACGTTGATCGGCGCGGCATTGCGCATGGAAGAAATTCAGATCTGGACGGATATTGATGGTATGCACAACAACGATCCCCGTATTGTAAAAACGAATCCCTGAAATTTCATTTGATGAAGCAGCGGAGTTAGCATACTTCGGAGCGAAGATTTTTGCACCCGACATGTATCCGTCCGGCACAGGTACGTAAAGTGCCTGTACGTTTATTGAACACAATGCAGGCCTGAACAAAAGGGAACTGTAATTAATAACCAGGCCTTCAGGACCGCGATATTACTGCGATAGCAGCAAAGGACGACATTACTGCGATCAAAATTAAATCAAGCAGAATGCTTCAGGCACACGGGTTCCTTCGTAAAGTGTTTGAAATATTTGAAAATTATAAAACATCGGTTGATATGATCACAACTTCCGAAGTTGCTGTTTCATTAACAATTGATGATGCTAAAAACCTGGATCAGATTGTTAAAGAGTTGAAAGAATTCTCTATTGTTGAAGTTGACAAAGATCAAACAATCATTTGTGTAGTAGGAAACTTTGGCAGAGAAAAAATAGGCATCAGCAAACGTTTATTTGATGCTATGGAAACAATCCATGTAAGAATGATATCATACGGAGGAAGTTCATCTAACATCTCTATACTCATCAATAGCGGCTTAAAGAACGAAGCATTAAATGCGTTGAATGAGAAATTGTTTTTCCATGCAGAGAAAGTATAAAGTACAGAGTACTTAGTACTAGATAATAAAACCAAGAAAGGCTATTTTGAATCTATATGATTCGAAATAGCCTTTCTTGGTTTTTGAGATAACACGTGTGTGTTTCGTCGTCTTCGCACTTAGTACTCCGTACTCTGTACTTTCTTCAAAATCTCCCAGACCAGGATCCGGCTCAAAACCTCTTGAAATTAAATAGGTGGCAATTTTGTGCGACTTTTGATAGGGATTTTTTTAAAGTTATTTCAGCAGATTTCTTGGCTATTAAAACCTCAATTGTTTCCAAATAATCGTCTTCATCGATCTCTTTTAAGCCGATTTAATACAAATAAGAGCTTAAATCCTTCATTTCCAGTGCTCTTGAAATTTTTAATCGTCCCCACTTTTTAACTCTGAATTTCCCTCCGGCATAAGCCTTTGCAAATCGCTCCTCATTCAAAAAATTTGTCCTCAATTAATTTTACAATAATTACTTCAACTTCATCTGAATTTATGCCATATTCGTATAACTTTTGACGAACCTCTTGTTGGGTACGTTCTTGGTATGCGCAAAAAAGATGCAATTTTACAAATGCTTGAGATGAAGTATAAACTTTTGTAGTCTTTGTAGTTGCCATTTTGTGTTTGATAACTTTAGATATTAGGTATAATTGACAAATAAAAAAACATTAGCGATCCTGTTAACAGCAAATGGAGTTTCGAGCTTTGCTCAAGGTTTCACCATGATGTCTATACCCTATTATTTTAATAAAATAGACGACTATTCTTTTTTCAGCTTAAGTTTAACAGTCCATCACATTAGTTTCTTTATTCTGGGCGCTTTACGCCGGCTCAATCATTGACGGTTTCAATCGTAAAGATGTTTTTCTTGGAACCAATTTTGTTGGCGGTATCGTTATTTTATCTATCGCCTCACTTGGTTTTAAATGAAGGAGAACTTACGATATATTAATAATATTGGTTTTATGCATTAACCATGTTTTGGCTATGTAATACATTATCCAAATCTGTATGCATTTTCACAAGAGTTGTCAGAACCGAAAGACTATACCAAGATAACATCTTTAAAATTGAAATTGTTGGACAATCAACAGTAATGGGTTCAGCAATCATGGGTACCATGTTATTAAAAGGTATCAATGATTTTCATGTGCCATTCTCTGATATTGTACTAACAATCGAGCGTTGGGAGATCCATGAAATATTCCTGTTTGATGCTATTGCGTATTTTGTTTCCTTTTTGATTATTTTATTGATCAAATATTCACCAAACATGAAACTTGTAATTTCAGACGAAGGTACATTGTACGAGCGCTTGAAGACTGGCTATATGTATTTAAAAAACAATCAGCTTGTAGCTTTGTTTGGTATAATGTTCCTTTACAATCTTTATTGTGGTTTACATCGAACAATTCGCATTGATGACACCATATGTTTTGAATCACTTGAAAGAGGATGCTCCTGTACTCGGTCTTACTGAATTGATGTATGGACTTGGTGCGTTATTTCGGAGTAATCATTCAAACGCTATTCAGCAAAATGCCTGTATTAAAAGCAGTGGTTTCTGTTAACCTTTGCAACAGGTGCTATTTTTCTATTGAGTTCAATGACCTGCGCAATTATTATATTTATCAATGTGGCATTCCTGAAAGGCTTTACAAATGCCAGTTCACGTATTTTCAGAGTAACGTATCTATTCTCATTAATTCCGAATGAATTGGCTGGAAGAGTAAACAGTTTCTTCAATGTGATGAATACAGTATTCAGATTGATTTTCCTTTCATTGTTTACATTGCCATTTTTTATGGAAGGATCAAACGTTGTATATGCATACGGTATTTTAGCTGTATTCTGTTTATTATAGCCGGTATTGTATTGGTTGATCTATTACAAACAATTTTCGCAATTAACCGAAGGTATGAGTTCTCATGATGACGCCCATTGATATAACTGTCGAACAATTGGCAGAAATTGTAGATGGCAGCAACATTCAGCTTAACGCGCCACAAACAATTATAAAACAATTGCTGATTGACAGCAGAAAATTGATGGCTCCACAAGGAGCTGTTTTTTTTGCTATTGATGGCAAGCATCATGACGGGCATGAACATATCAATGAATTGTATCAAAGAGGAGTTCGTATTTTTATTATTGAAAAACAAATCAGTATTACTACATTTCCCGAAGCAAACGGTTGTTCGTGTTAATTCTACGGTAACAGCATTACAGAGATGTGCTGCATACAGAAGAGCGCAGGTTGATATTCCCTGTTATTGGAATAACAGGAAGCAATGCAAAAACAATCATTAAAGAATGGCTTAAGCCAGGTGCTTAGCAGTGACTATGCGGTAGTAAAAAGCCCGCGTAGTTACAATTCACAAATTGGCGTACCGTTGTCTGTATGGGCAATAAATGAACGCCACCAGTTCGGCATATTTGAAGCAGGCATTTCAACAATAAATGAAAATGCAGGCTCTTGAAAAAATAATTAAACCAACCATTGGCATTTTTACAACGATCGGTTCTGCGCACGATGAAGGTTTCTCAAATCGTGCAGAAAAAATCAGGGAAAAATTAATTCTTTTAAAAATTCAGAAGTTGTTATTTATTGTAAGGATCACAATGAAATTGAAAAGGAAATAGATAATACCGGATTGCCTGTATTTGATTGGTCCCTGAAAGGTAACAGCAACAGTTGAATATAGACTCAAATCTTCAAATAACCTGCATACAGAAGTAGAGGTCAAAGCTTCCGGCAACAACAGGCGGTCTGATCGTGCCGTTTCGTAGATGAAGCTTCGCTTGAAAATGCGTTGCATATAACGACCTGCTTTATTATACCTGGGATATTCTATTCAGGAAATTTCGCGAAAACTTTCTCAGTTGAAACCTGTGGAGGATGCGTCTTGAACTGAAAGAAGCAACGAATGGCTGTTATGTAATTGATGATTCGTACAACAATGACCTGGCAGGCTTATCCATTGCATTGGATTTTTTGGATCACGTAAAACAAACCGATAAGAAAACGCTCATTCTTTCAGATGTTCTGGAATCCGGATTGGAATCGGATCTGTTATACAAAGAAGTAGCAGCATATTTAAAGCAGCCAAACTAGATAAAGTTATTGTTATTGCGAGTCTATTACCACTCTAAAAAAATGGTATGATAAAGAACTCTTTCCATTTTCAAACGACACATGATTTTATTTCAGCATCTGAACGGGTTCTCTTTTGAAAAGGAAGTTATTCTGGTGAAGGGGTGCACGTAAATATCAATTTGAAAAAATTGTTTCATTGCTGCAGTATAAAATTCCATGAAACAGTTTTAGAAATAAATCTCGACGCATTGGTACACCCAATTTAAATGTGTACAGAGGCAGGTTAAAGGACAATACAAAAATTATGTTGTATGGTTAAAGCCTTTTCCTATGGCAGCGGCGGCTTTGAGATTGCTCAATTGCTGCAATATCATGGCGTGAATTATTTGGCGGTTGCCTATGCAGATGAAGGCGCACGTTTGAGAGTAAATTGGAATTACGTTACCTATTATGGTAATGAATCCTGCGCTCAGCAGCTTTGATACATTGATCCAATACCAACTGGAACCTGAGATCTATGAACCGAATTTATTAGATCAGCTTATTGATTACGCACGCGCAAAGGAACAGCGCATCCATATACACATCAAACTTGATACAGGCATGAAGCGTTTGGGCTTTGAGCTGAAAGATATTGAAACTGTAACAAAACGTCTGAAAGGAATCGGAAAAATATATAAAAGTGGTTGTCTGCATTTACACACCTGGCTGCTTCTGATGGACCCGGAGCATGATGCATTTA
>JANSWA010000198.1:0-28643 GCA_028015225.1 Carex myosuroides | reverse complement strand
TGCCCATGACGAAGTCCATGTCGTGCTCGACCAGCAACACGCCAAGACCTTCTTCGCGCAGCTGTTCGAGCAGGCAGGCGAGGGTCTGCTTCTCGTTGTAACGCAGGCCGGCGGCCGGCTCGTCGAGCAGCAGCATCTGCGGGTCGCTGCACAGCGCGCGGGCGATCTCGACGATGCGCTGCTGGCCGAGCGCCAGGCTGCCGGCGGGGGTGTGCAGGTAGTCCGCGAGGCCGACCCGTTCGATCTGCCGTTTGGCTTCGGCGAGCAGGCGACGTTCCTCGCCGCGCTCCAGGTGCAGCAGCGAGCTCAGCACGCCAGCACGGCCACGGCGATGGGCGCCGAGGGCGACGTTTTCCAGCACGCTCATGCCCGGCAGCAGGCGCACGTGCTGGAAGGTGCGGCTGACGCCGAGGCTGGCAATGGCCCGTGGCGACATGCCGTCGATGCGCTGGCCCTTGAAAAACACCTGGCCGGAAGTGGGTGGCAGCACGCCGGTCAGCAGGTTGAACAGGGTCGACTTGCCGGCGCCGTTGGGGCCGATCAGCGCCACTACCTGCCCGGCCTGCACAGATAGGCTCATGTCGTTGTTGGCCACCAGCCCACCGAAGCGCTTGACCAGCCCTTCGGCAGCCAGCAGTGGCTGGTTGCTGGGTAATGGCTCCGTTTCACGGCGTGGCAGCGGCTCGGCGTCGTGCAGATCGAGCTCGCGCGGTTTCGGGCTGGGCAGGTACTTCTGTAGCAGTGGCAGCAGACCGTCCTTGGCGTATTGCAGAACGAGGATGATCAGCACGCCGAAGACGATCAGCTCCAGTGTGCCGCCGCCACTGCCGAGCAATTGCGGCAGCACGTCTTCGAGCACCTGCTTGAACAGCGTCAGCAGCGCGGCACCGACCAGTGCGCCCCACAGGCTGGCGGCGCCACCCAGGACGATCATGAACAGGTATTCGATGCCCATGGTCACCGAGAACGGTGTCGGATTGACGATGCGCTGCATATGCGCGTAGATCCAGCCCGACAGCGCCGCCAGCAGGGCAGCGAGGACGAAGGCCAGCAACTTGCTGCGCATGGTGTTCACGCCCATCGCCTCGGCCATGCCGCTGGCTTCCTTGAGCGAGCGGATGGCGCGGCCCTGACGGCTGTCGAGCAGGTTGCCGAGCATCCACAGGGTGGCGACCAGCAATACGCCGATGATCAGGGTGAAGTCGCTGGCGCTGTCGATCGTCCAGCCGCCGAGCTGGATGTACGGCAGGTCGGCGATCCCGGCGAAGCCGCCAAGCATCGGCAGGTTGCCGAACAGGTAGTACAGCGCCAAGCCCCAGGCCAGGGTGCCCAGTGGCAGGTAATGGCCGGCCAGGCGCAGGGTTAGCAGGCCGAGCAGCAGCGCCACCACCAGGGTGATGCCGAGGCCGACGAGCAGGCCCAGCCAGGGCGACAGACCGAGATTGGCGCTGACTACGGCAGTGGCGTAGGCGCCAATGCCGACGAATGCGGCCTGGCCGAACGAGGTCAGCCCACCGACGCCGGTGAGCACCACCAAGCCCAGCGCCACCAGGCTGTACAGCCCGACGTAGTTGAGCAGGGTGACATGGAAGGGTTGCAGTACCTGGGGCGCCAGAACGACGCCGACCAGCAACAACAGCAACGCAAGCAGACGGCGATTCATCAGTGCTCCTCCCCGGTGTGCGGGTTTTTGAAGGAGAGGATCAGCAGCACCGGAATCACCAGGGTGAAGACGATCACTTCCTTGTAGGCCGAGGCCCAGAACATCGAGAAGCTTTCCAGCGTGCCAACCAGGAAGGCGCCTGCTGCAGCCATCGGGTAGCTGGCCAGGCCGCCGATGATGGCGGCGACGAAGCCCTTGAGGCTGATCAGGAAGCCCGAGTCGTAATACAGCGTGGTCAGCGGGCCGATGAGGATGCCCGAGCAGGCACCGATCAGTGCAGCCAGGGCGAAGGCGGCCTGCCCGGCCAGGCGCGTGGGAATACCCACCAGTTGTGCGCCGTTGCGGTTGAACGCGGTGGCGCGCAGTGCCTTGCCATACAACGTGTGGCCGAACAGCAGGTAGAGCATGACGATCAGCCCCAGTGCGCAACCGATCACCAGCAGGCTCTGCAGGCTGACTTGCATCTCGCCGAAGGTCAGCACGCTGTCACTCAGCGCCTCGGTGCGGAAGCCTTCGGCACCGAACAGCAGCAGGCTCAAACCGAGCAGCACGATATGCAGCGCCACCGAGACGATCAGTAGCATCAGCACCGAGGTTTCCGCCAGACGCTGATAGACCAGGCGATAGAGCAGCGGGCCGAGTGGCGTCACCACCAGCAGGGTCAGCGCCACCTGTGCCAGAGCTGGCAGGTTCTGCAGGTCGAAGGCGCTCAGCGCGACCCAGACCAGGGCGCTCGGCAGCAGGTAATTGAGCAGGATGCGCGGCAGGCGCCATAGATGCTGATGGCGTATGGCGATGGCGCAATCCAGCACGCAACCGGCGATGGCGCAGCCGAGCAGCAGCCAGAAGGTTGGTGGCATCACGCCGGCCTGCAGCGAAGCCAGGGTCAGGGCGCCGAAGACGACGAAGTCGCCCTGGCCGACGAAGATTACCCTGGTCACGGCGAACACCAGTACCAGCGCTAGGGCGATCAGTGCATAGATCGCTCCAGTGGTCAGGCCGTCCTGCAGCAGAAATGCGGCAATGGTCGTATCCATATCAGGCGCTCTCCAGACAGTTGTGCAGGTTCATGACGCGAGAGCGATGGCTCGAAGCATGAAGTCGGAAGAGTTGGCGGAGTTGGGCTTGGTGCTCGTATCGGCCGTGTAGGCCAGATATTTCGCACCCTGGAGGAGCATGCACAGGCATAGCGGCTATCCGGGTTGTTGTTCTTGTAATTGATTTTCTGCCGGCGTTGCTTATGTCGACCTGCAGAGATACACATGTGAATGTGTATGTTGAAAGGCTAGCCGGAACCCTTCGATGCTGTCAACAGCCACCGAATACTCAGGTGTTTCCGGGCTTATCCTGGTGCAGTCTGGGTAGCTTTCCGAGAGGTCTGCGCCCTACAAGGCTGTAGGGCGTACGGCCATCACTGCCGATTGCTGCAGGTTTCAGGCGTGCTGTGCAGTGGGAACTAACAGCTCGGTCAGGCGGGTATTGCGGGCCAAGCGTTCGCCTGTCGGCTCGTTGTTGTTCAGCAACGACAGGCTGATCTGGTAGGCGTAGATCAGATAGGCGCGGTCGCTGGCGTCCTGCGATTCGACGCCGGCCTGCAGTAGCAGACCCTTGATGTAGCTGAGGCGGGTAGCGATCGACCTCGTCGATGGCCTGGCGAGCGTGCTCGTCACGGCGCGCCCACGCGCGGATTGCCAGCTCGATGGCAGCTGCTTCCTTGGCGGTCTGGCCGTGCAATGGCAGCTCCATCAGGCGCTGTAGCTGATGTTGCGGTGTCGATTGGGCATCGCTCAGATGCAGGATGACATCTTCCGTGGCGCGAGTACGCCAGCCTCCGAGGATGCCTTCGAGCAGCTCGTTACGGCTCTTGAAGTGGTAGTAGAAGCTGCCACGGGTGATGTTCAGTTCCTTGGCCAGCGTGTCGACCCGGACGGCATCGACGCCGCCCTTGACCAGTACCTGCTGGGCGGCATGGATCCAATCTTCCCGGGTCAGATTGGGGCGTACAGACATTGTTGGAGGCCTTGTACTGAGAGTTCTAGGGTTTCGGCCGTGCATGGCTGTCGGTCGGCTACGAGGTTGCGATTCTAGCTCATGTTACTGCCGTAAGGCGTAGCTGGTGGGGCCAGAACGTGCTGATTGTCATGGCTGAGTTTCTTGCATGCATTGATGTATGTCACTTGTTGAGCCTCTGGTCTGTCTCGGCCGGCCGTGGTGACCAGGGCTCAGGGTGCACAGAGCGGTTAGATACAATTATGTAGGTCGGTGTTCGAATAAGAGCGACGCCGGGTCGAATTCGGCAAATCCCGCGAGGTTGCTGTTTCTCGGCTATGAAGCAGGTATTGCGCGGCTGCAAAAATGATTGCCGTACATCGAAGGCTATTGACGAGATTATTTTGCCTACCTAACATGCACATACACATCTGTATTCTAACAATCAAAAACCGTGGAGGCATGATGGAAGGCATCGGCAAGAGCTTGATCGCGGCAGGTCACAAGACCAACTATCACGAGGCTGGGCAGGGTGAGGCGCTGTTCCTATTGCACGGCTCGGGCCCTGGCGTCTCCGGTTGGAGCAACTGGGCGCGGAGCATGCCGGCCTTCTCTGACAAGTGGCGGGTGATCGTTCCGGATATCGCCGGTTTCGGCTTCACCGAGCTCAAGGATGACGTCAAGTACGACATCAAGTTGTGGGTCGCTCACCTCGTCGACATCATGGATGCGCTTGACATCGACAAGGCTTCCTTCGTCGGTAATTCCTTCGGTGGTGCCTTGGCCATCGGCCTGGCGGTGTTCGCTCCGGAACGGGTCAAGCGCTTGGTGTTGCTCGGCACGCCGGCCGGCGAGTTCGTGCAGACCGCCGGCCTGCGTGGTGCCTGGGAATACGAGCCGTCGCTGGAGAACATGCGTGATCTGATGGCGCTGTTCCCCTACGACCAGGCGTTGATTACCCCCGAGCTGGTGCAGAGCCGCTATGAAGCTTCGGCCCGTCCTGGAGCCCAGGCCGCGTTGCGCAAGCTGATCCCGCAGCCGAATCCGGATGGCGAAACCATCGTCAAGGGTTTCCCGGTCGCCGCGCTAGCCAAGATCACCGCGCCGACTCTGGTGGTACATGGCCGTGAAGACCGTGTGGTGCCGCCGCAGTGCGGTCTGCTGATTGCCAACAGCGTGCCGAATGCTGACCTGCACCTGTTCGGCCGCTGCGGTCACTGGGTGCAGGCCGAGCAGCCACGCCGTTTCGTTGCGCTGGTGCGCGACTTCCTCTCGGAGTGATTCGCCATGAGCCGCAATACGTTGGAGCGCGTGCTATGGCAACTGTCCGTCGAACGTGCCGCCAAGCAGAAGTTTCGTGAGGCGCCCCGAGAGTTTCTGTCCCGTTTCGCCTTGAGCGAAGACGAGGTGGAGATGGTGGTCGGTTTCGATGTCGCCGGACTGCAGCAGGCTGGTGTCAATCCAATGCTGACCATGGGGTTCTGGCAGGAGCTGTCGCTGAGCCGCGACATGACTCAATACAAGGTTCTGCTCGGGGCGACCGACCAGGACACCGCGGGATTTTCCGCGGCATTGAAGGGGTAAGGTCATGGGTAAGATCGTTGGGGGGTTCTGGGTTCCGCATGATCCGGTGATGTTCGTCGCTCCCGAAGCGCCGCCGCAGACGCAGCGCGACATCGTCTGGGACGCCTACCGCAATGCGGCGAGCGCCTGGCCGAGTTGGATGCCACGTCGGTGATCATCGTTGGTTGCGACCACTACATCCTGTTCGGCACCCATTGCTTGCCGCGCTACCTGATCGGTACCGGCGATGTCGATGGGCCGGTCGACCGCCTGCCGGGGCTGTCGCGGCGGGTAGTGAAAAATCAAGAGCAGCTGGCCAATCATATCGTTGCGCAGGGCGAGCAGCAGGGCGTCGACTGGACGGTGGCGCGCAGCTTCACCATGGATCACTCCTTCGCCATCCCGCATCAGTTGATCGTCCAGGTCGCCGAGCAGCGCCTGGGCCGCGAGCTGCCGAGCATTCCGGTGTACCTGGCCTGCGGCGTCGACCCTTACATCAGTTTCCGTCGTGCCGCCGAGCTCGGCCGGCAGATCCGCGCCGCCGTCGAGAGCTTCGCCGAAGATGAGCGCGTGGTGGTGATCGGCAGTGGCGGTATCAGCCACCGCGTCGGCACCCACGATATGGGCCGGGTCAGCGAAGACTTCGACCGCGAGGTGTTGGCCCTCGGCGTTAGTGGCGATCTCGAAGCGCTGTGTGCCTACCGCGACGAGGACATTCTCGAACGCGGCGGCAATGGGGCGATGGAAATCCGCAACTTCGCCCTGGCCATGGCAGCCGTGCCCAATGCGCGGGGAGAAATCATTGCCTATGAGCCAGTGCCCGAGTGGGTAACCGGCCTGGGCTTCCTGCAACTCACTCCTGGGAGCGGTCATGAGCAAAGTCCTGTTATGCCCACGTGAGGCTCTCGCGCCGGGCGAGAAAATGAAGGTGGCCAACTCCGATGTTGGCGATATCTGCGTTTTCAATCTGAACGGCACCTACTACGCCACCGCGGACATGTGTACCCACGCCACGGCATCGCTGGCCGAGGGGGACATGGAGGATGACCTGATCACCTGTCCGGTGCACTGGGGGCAGTTCCACATCCCCAGTGGCCAGGCTGTCACCTTTCCCTGCGAACGGGCGGTGCGCACCTACCGGATTATCGTCACCGACAAGGAAGTGTTCGCCGATACCGCGGCCGAGTCGGAAGAGGCCGAGTTGGCCGCCGCCAGCCCCATCTGAGTTTCCCCTAAAACAAGAACAACCGTGTGAGCGCCATGAACGAGATCATCAAACTCCGGCCGATCGAAACCAGTGAGCCACTGAAGAACCTCGACCGTATCTGCGACATGGAGTCGGGCCGTATGTCCGGCAAGATCTTCTGGGACAAGGAAATCTACGAGCAGGAGCTCGAGAAAGTCTTCGCCCGCTGCTGGCTGTTCGTGGCCCATGAGTCGCAACTGCCCAAGGCCGGTGACTACCTGACTACTACCATGGGCGAGGACGAGGTGCTGGTGGTACGGCAGAAGGATGCCTCGATTCGCGTCATGCTCAATGCCTGTCCGCATCGTGGCAACAAGGTGTGCTTCGCCGAGGCGGGCAATGCGCGCGGTTTCATCTGCAACTACCACGGCTGGTCGTTCGGTGCCGATGGCGGTCGCCTGATGGGCATGCACGAATCCAAGTGCTACGAGGAAAGCGGTTTCGACAAGTCCCAGCACGGCCTGCGCCAGGCGCGTGTAGCCAGCTACAAAGGCCTGGGTTTTCGCTACTTTCGCTGAGGACGCGCCGACGCTAGAAGAGTACCTGGGGCCGATGACTTGGTACCTGGATGTGATGCTCGACATGGACGAGGGCGGCAGCGAGTTTTTCGGTGGTTGCATCCGCTCGACCATCGAATGCAACTGGAAGATCGCCGCCGAGAATTTCGTCGGCGACATCCTCCACGGCGGCTGGACGCACGACTCGGCAGCCAAGGCCATGCTCGGCGGGCCGGTGGCCAATGTCGGCGAGTTGCCCGAGTCCTATTCGGTGAACTGGAACGGCCATGGCTACGAGTTCGCCACCGATGTGGTGGGCAACGCCGCGACTCTCGGCGAACGTGAGATTAATAAGTATCTGCATACCTTGAGGCCGAAGGTGGCCGAGCGCCTGGGTGAGTTCCGCTCGAAGCTGATCGGGGCGATTTCCTCGTTCACCGTGTTTCCCAATTTCTCCTTCCTACCGGGACAGAACACCGTGCGGGTCTGGCAGCCGCGCGGGCCGGACAAGATCGACCTGTATACCTGGGTGATCGTCAACAAGAACGCCCCGCAGGAGGTCAAGGACAAGTGGCGCCGCGGCGCGATGATGACCTTCTCGCCCACCGGTGTGTTCGAGATGGACGACGGTGAGAACTGGGAATACTGCACCAAGACCAGCCGCGGCATGGTCACCCGCTACCAGGACTTGTACGTCGGCCTGGGCATGCACACGCGCATCGACGACAGCGAGCTGCCCGGCAACGTGTTCCGTGGCCAGCTCAACGAATGCAACGCCCGCGCCTTCTATCAGCGCTGGAAGGACCTGCTGCAGTCGCCGACCTGGGCGGATGTCCCGGATCGCAACGGCAAGATGCGCTGAGGAGAACGCTATGACCGATATCTATCGCGAACTGCCGGTGCCGTTCGAACAGGCCCGCGAAGTCGAGGCCTTCCTCCTGCGTGAAGCACGTCTGCTCGATGATGAGCGTTGGGATGACTGGCTGGCGGGGTTGTCCGAGGCCATCCACTACTGGATGCCGGGCATCGAGAACCGCCGCCGTGAGGATCGCTCCGGGCCCTACAAGCTTGAGCACATGGCCTTTTTCGACGACGGCCTGCGCGACCTGCAGCGTCGCGTGGCGCGCTTCAAACAGCCGTCGGCCTGGGCCGAGAATCCGCCGACGCGCAACGTACATCTGGTTACCAATGTCGAGGTCTTCGCCGGGGCCGAAGCAGACGAATATATCGTCCACTCGTGCTTCATTAACGTGCGCAGCCGTGGCCTGGACGAGCAGCACCAGATCACCGGGCGGCGCGAGGACATCATCCGCCGTGAGGCGGATGGGCTGAAGCTGCTCAAGCGCAAGATCCTCATCCCCAATGCAATGTTGCTGTGCAAGAACATCAACACCTTTCTCTGAAGGAGCGCGTCATGGGTTGGCTAGAAGGACAGGTGGCGCTGGTGACCGGCGGCACTGGCGGAATCGGCAGCGCCATCGTGCGCCGCTATGTGCAGGAAGGGGCGCGGGTCGGCGTGATGGCGCGTAACCGCGAGCAGCTTGATGCGCTGCAGGCCGAGCTGGGTGATGCCGTGGTACTGATCCAGGGCGACGTCTCCAGCCTGGCTGACAACCAGCGCGCCGTGGCGCAGACGCTGGAGACTTTCGGCAAGCTGGATACCTTCGTCGGCAACGCGGCGGTATTCGACTATTTCACCCGCCTCGACCGCATCGCCCCGGAGGAGTTGGAGCAAGCCTTCCAGCGCCTGTTCGCGATCAACGTGCAGGGCTATCTGCTTGGTGCGCGTTGCGCTACCGACGCCCTGCGCGAAACGCGCGGCAGCATGATCTTCACCCTGTCCAACAGCGCTTTCTACGCGGGAGGTGGCGGCATTCTCTACGTCACTGCCAAGCACGCGCTGGTCGGCATGATCCGCCAGTTGGCCTACGAGCTGGCACCGGACATTCGCGTCAACGGCGTGGCGCCGGGGGCCACCAATACGCCGATGAAGAGCCTCGAAGGGCTGAACAAGCGTAGCCAGCCACTCAATGCCATTCCCGGTTTCGAGGAAGCTGCCGCGCGTGCAGTGCCGCTACAGCGTATCGCCGAGCCGGAAGATCACACCGGCCATTATGTGCTGCTGGCTTCGCGCAAGGATTCTTCATTGACCACCGCACACATAATTCACAGTGATGGTGGATGGGAAATCCGCAGCGCGGGTGGCCGTTAGGCGAATAAAGCTGACAACGAAGTACCGCAAGGCGCGTTACCAATAACAAACATAAAAGAGTCATTGCCGATGAGTGCGCATACCCCTTCCCAGCACAAGGTGCTGGAGCTGTTCGCTTCGCTTCCCGTTCCGGTGCTGGCAGCGCCGATGTTCCTGGTTTCCGGCCCGCAGTTGCTCACCGCCTGCTGCCGCGCCGGCATCATTGGCAGCATGCCGGCGCCTAACGCCCGCACGGTGGAAATCCTCGAGCAGTGGCTGGAGCAGATCGCCGCCGAGCGCGAGCAGGCCCAGGCAGCCGGTGAAACCTTGGCGCCGTGGATGCTCAACATGATCGTACACAGCACCTACGACCGTTTCGCGGCCGAGCTGGAGCTGGTCAAACGCTTCCAGCCGCCGGTCGTCTCCACTGCCCTCGGCAGCCCCAAGCGTGTGCTCGAAGACGTACACGCCTACGGCGGGTGTGGTGATGGCTGACGTGATCACCCCGGCCATGGCGCGCAAGGCCGCGGATGCCGGTGTCGATGCGCTGATCCTGGTGTGCAACGGCGCCGGTGGGCACACCGGCACCAACAACCCGTTCGCCTTCGTCGATGAAGTTCGACGCTTTTGGGACGGCCCGCTGGGCGTTGCCGGGGCCATCTCCAATGGCCGCGATATCCACGCCGCGCAGGTGCTCGGCTACGACTTCGCGGTGGTCGGCACGCGCCTGGTGGCCACCCGTGAAAGCCTGGTCGAGGACGACTACCGGCAGATGCTGGTCGATTGCAGCATGGACGACGTGGTCGTGACCAAGGCGGTCAGCGGGGTGCTAGCCAACTGGATGCGCCCGTCGCTCGAGAAGGCCGGCATCGACCCCTCTGGCGAGAGCAAGGCCAGCGTCGACTTCTCCGGCAACATCGCCAGCGCCAACAAGGCCTGGAAGCACGTCTGGTCGGCTGGCCAGGGCGTGGGCCAGATCACCCGCCCGTGCACTGTCGCCGAACTCGTCAGCGAGCTGGTCGATGGTTATCGCGCCAGCTTTGACCGCCCGTTGGGCCACAACCGTCGTTGAACAGGAGTGCACCGATCATGAGCCAACCCCATCTGCAATCCGCCGCCGCCGCACTGGCCCAGGCGCGCCAGAGCCGGCAGCCCTGTGGGCGCATTTCCGAGCGCTTCGACATCGCCAGCCTGCAGGATGCCTACGCCGTGCAGGCCATCAACACCCGCGCGGCGCTAGACGCCGGACGCCGCCTCAGTGGCTGCAAGATCGGCCTTACCTCGCTGGCCGTGCAGCAGCAACTGGGCGTCGATCAGCCGGACTTCGGCATGCTGTTCGCCGACATGGAATACCGCCATGGCCAGGACGTGCCGACCGCGCGGCTGATCCAGCCGAAGGCCGAGGGTGAGATCGCCTTCGTCCTCGGACGTGACCTGCCGCATGCCGACACCACCCTGGGCGAGCTGATCAGCGCGGTCGACTACCTGCTGCCGGCCCTGGAAATCGTCGACTCGGCCATTGAGGACTGGAAGATCACCCTGGTCGATACCGTCGCCGACAACGCCTCCTCGGGTCTCTATGTGCTCGGCGATCAGCCGGTGAAGCTGGACGGCCTGGATCTCACTCTCGAGGGCATGATTCTGGAGAAGAACGGCGGGCAGGCCTCGGTGGGTATCGGTTCCGCCTGCTTAGGCAATCCACTGAATGCCTGCCTGTGGCTGGCGCGCACCATGGCCGAACTGGGTCAGCCGTTGCGCGCCGGTGACGTGCTGCTGTCCGGCGCCCTGGGGCCGATGATTCCGGTAGTGGCCGGCGACAGCCTGCGTCTGCGTTTGACCCCGACTGGGCGAGGTGAGCTGCCGCTTTATCTGACCAGCGTTGCGTGTAGGGCCGCTGAGACGGCCCAAACAGATCAGTGCTTTACAAAAACAACCGTATGAGCGGCGCCCGCGCCGACTCACGAGGCACCTGGATATGACCGATTTCCCGAACCTCTCGGCGCGGCTGGCCCCTGCCGAGGTGATTTTCGAACCCCGTGACAATGGCGAATTCGTCCTGCGTTCACCACAACCACTGCAACCTTACGAGCGCTGCATCGGCGAATGGCTGGAGCGCTGGGCATGCGAGCGCCCGGATCAGGTCTACCTGGCCGAACGGCACAATGGCGGCTGGCATCGCATGACGTACCGCGAGGTGCGCCAGCGTGTCGGCAGCCTGGCCCAGGGCCTGCTCGATCTAGACATTTCCGCTGGTCGTCCTCTGCTCAACCTGTCCGATATCGATGTCGACCAGGCGCTGCTGAGCCTGGCCGCGATGCACGTCGGTATTCCCGTGGCGACCACATCGGTGGCCTATTCACGCAGCACGGGTGACGGCTGCAGCAAGCTCAAGGCGATCATCGAGGTGCTCGACCCGGCGGTGATCTTCGTCAGCGACGGCGATGCCTATTACTGTGCGCTGCAGCTGGTCAAACCCGACTGCCTGGTGGTGGCCGCGCGCAACGCCCAGGAATACCCCGGTGCCTGGTCGCTGGCGCAGCTGTACAAGACCGAGACGCCAGCGGTGATGGAGGCCTTCGCCCGAATCACCGGCGACACCCCGGCGCGCTATCTGATGACCTCGGGCTCGACCGGCACGCCCAAGGCGGTGATCAACAGCCACGGCATGCTCTGCGCCAACCAGCAGGCCATCGCCCAGTGCTGGCCGTTCCTCGAGCAGGTGCCGGTGGTGGTGCTGGACTGGCTGCCGTGGAGCCACGTGTTCGGCGCCAACCACAACTTCAATCTGGTGCTGCGCAACGGCGGCAGCCTGTACATCGACGATGGCCGTCCGGTGCCGGGGCTGATCAAGCGTAGCATCGAGAACATCAAGCTGGTCAAGCCGACCCTGTACTTCAACGTGCCGCGCGGTTACGACGCGCTGCTGCCGTATCTGGAACGTGACGAGGAACTGGCCCGAGCGCTGTTCGGCCGCCTGGAGCTGCTGTTCTATGCGGCGGCCTCGTTGCCCGTCAGCACCTGGGATCGGCTGGTCGTCTGCGGCCAGAGGGTGCGCAGCGAGCCGCTGTTCTTCGCCAGCGAATGGGGCGCCACCGAGACCTCGCCGGTTCTGACCAGCGTGCATTATCCGATCGACCGCCCCGGCACCATCGGTTTGCCGGTGCCGGGTACGGAGATCAAGTTCGTGCCTTCCGGCGACAAGCACGAGATGCGCGTGCGTGGTCCGTCGGTGTTTCGTGAATACCTGGGCGCGCCGGAGAAAACCGCCGAGGCCTTCGATGCCGAAGGCTTCTACTGCATCGGCGACGCCGGGCGCCTGGTCGATCCCGAGCGGCCCGAGCTGGGTATCCAGTTCGATGGTCGGGTCACCGAGGACTTCAAGCTCAGCAGCGGCACCTGGGTGTCGGTCGGCACCCTGCGACCCAAGCTGGTCAGCGCCCTGGCGCCCTATGCCACGGACTGCGTGATCTGCGGCCATGACCAGGAAATGATCGGTGCTCTGATTTATCCCGGCCCGGCGCTGCGTGAGCTGGCCAGGCGCCACCGGGGCGACGCTGAGCGCCGATGAACTGGCGCTACTGCCGGAAGTCCGTCTTGCCCTGTGCGCCGGCCTACAGGCACTGGCCAAGGAATGCCCGGCTTCCTCGCAGCACGCCTTCCGCGCGTTGATCCTCGATACACCGCCGAGTCTGGAGGCCGGCGAGATTACCGACAAGGGCTACATCAATCAGCGCACGGCCTTGAGCCTGCGTGCCGAGCAGGTCAAGCGGCTGTACGCCGACACCCTCGATCCCGCCGTGATTCTGTTGGCAGAAGCCTATGGAGACCCCGCATGAGCAAGAAACTGAAAGTCGCCATCGTTGGCTCGGGCAATATCGGCACCGACCTGATGATCAAGGTGATGCGTAACGCCAAGCACCTGGAAATGGGCGCGATGGTCGGCATCGATCCGGCCTCCGACGGCTTGGCCCGCGCTGCGCGATTGGGCGTGGCGACCACCCATGAAGGTGTCGAGGGCCTGACCCGCTTGTCGATCTTCAATGAGATCGACTTCGTCTTCGATGCCACCAGCGCTGGTGCTCATGTGAAGAACGACGCCTTCCTGCGCGACATCAAGCCGGGTATCCGCCTGATCGACCTGACGCCAGCGGCCATCGGCCCGTACTGCGTGCCGGTGGTCAATCTCGAGCAGAACCTGGCCCAGCTCAACGTCAACATGGTCACCTGCGGCGGCCAGGCGACGATCCCGATGGTCGCCGCGGTATCGCGTGTGGCCAAGGTGCACTACGCCGAGATCATCGCCTCGATCGCCAGCAAGTCCGCCGGGCCCGGCACTCGCGCCAATATCGACGAATTTACCGAGACCACCTCCAAGGCCATCGAAGTGATCGGCGGCGCAGCGAAGGGCAAGGCAATCATCATCATGAACCCGGCCGAGCCACCGCTGATGATGCGCGACACCGTGTTCGTCCTCAGCGAAGCCGCCGACCAGGCCAAGGTCGAAGCCAGCGTCGAGGAAATGGCTTCCGCCGTGCAGGCCTACGTGCCGGGCTACCGCCTCAAACAGAAGGTGCAGTTCGATGTGATCCCCGAGTCAGCACCACTGAACATCCCCGGCCACGGTCGCTTCAGCGGCCTGAAGACATCGATCTTCCTCGAAGTCGAAGGCGCCGCCCATTACCTGCCGGCCTATGCCGGCAACCTCGACATCATGACCTCCGCCGCGCTGGCCACCGCCGAGCGTATGGCCCTGTCGATGCTCAATGGTTGAGAACACTGATATGAACGGCAAGAAACTCTTTATCTCCGACGTCACCCTGCGTGACGGCAGCCACGCCATCCGCCACCAGTACTCGATCCAGAACGTGCAGGACATCGCCCGTGCGCTGGATCAGGCCAGGGTCGACTCCATCGAAGTCACCCACGGCGACGGCCTGCAGGGCTCCAGCTTCAACTACGGTTTTGGCGCGCACAGCGATCTGGAGTGGATCGAAGCCGCTGCCGACGTCATTGAGCACGCGCGCATCGCTGTGCTGCTGTTGCCGGGAATCGGCACAGTGCATGACCTCAAGGCTGCCTATGACGCCGGTGCACGCACCGTGCGCGTGGCCACCCACTGCACCGAGGCGGATGTGTCCAAGCAACACATCGAATACGCGCGCAGCCTGGGCATGGATACCGTGGGCTTCTTGATGATGAGCCACATGATTCCGGCCGAAGAGCTGGCGCGTCAGGGCAAGCTGATGGAGAGCTACGGCGCGCAGTGCATCTACATGGCCGACTCCGGCGGCGCGATGAACATGAACGATATCCGCGACCGTATGCGCGCGTTCAAGGCCACGCTGAACCCGGACACCCAGACCGGCATGCATGCCCACCACAACTTGAGCTTGGGCGTGGCCAACTCCATCGTCGCGGTGGAGGAGGGCTGTGATCGTGTCGACGCCAGCCTGGCTGGCATGGGCGCCGGTGCCGGCAACGCGCCGCTGGAAGTGTTTATCGCTGCCGCCGAACGCATGGGCTGGAACCACGGCACCGACCTCTACAAGCTGATGGACGCCGCCGACGACCTGGTGCGGCCGCTGCAGGATCGCCCGGTACGGGTCGACCGCGAAACCCTCGGCCTGGGCTATGCCGGCGTCTACTCCAGCTTCCTGCGTCATGCCGAGGTGGCGGCCGAGAAGTACGGCCTGAAAACCCTCGACATCCTCGTCGAGCTGGGCAAGCGGCGCATGGTCGGTGGTCAGGAAGACATGATCGTCGACGTGGCGCTGGATCTGCTTGCCGCCCGCCGGCAAGCCTGAGGAGACGGTCATGTCGATCTGGTTCGGGGGCGAGTTCCCCCTGGAATACTGCAACCGGCGTAACGCCCGCACCCTCAATGGCAACCTCGGCATCGAGCTGCTGGAGGCCGGCGCGGACTACCTCAAGGGCCGCATGCCGGTGGACAAGCGCACCGCCAATCCGGCCGGCGTGCTGCATGGCGGTGCCTCCATCGCCTTCGCCGAAACCCTGGCGTCGTGGGCCGGCGCCTTCGTGCTGGACAGCACCACGCACCACTGCGTCGGGCTGGATATCAACGGCAATCATGTGCGCCCGGCCATGGGTGGCAGCGTCGTCTATGGCACGGCCAAGCCCGCCTCGCTGGGGCGCAAGGTGCAGGTCTGGGAAGTGCGCATCGAGAACGAGCAGGGCGGCCTGGTCTGCCTGTCGCGCGTGACCATGGCGGTGCTGGAAGGCGCCAACCGGTATTGAGGACAGGTCCATGAGTTATGCAGTGAAGATCCAACCCTCCGGCCAGAGCTTCGAGCTGGCGGAGAACCTGAGCATCCTCGATGGCGCCCTGGCCGATGGCCTGATGCTCAAGCACAGCTGCCGCGAGGGCACCTGCGGCAGCTGCAAGGGCCGGCTGGTATCCGGGGAAGTCGATCATGGCGACAGCCCGCTGGACGTGCTCAGCGAGCAGGAGCGCGCCGAGGGTCTGGCGCTGTTCTGCTGTGCGCGGGCCAAGTCCGATCTGGTCATCGATGCCCCCGAGGTCACCGAACTGCGCGGCATCAGCATCCAGCAGACGGCCGGGCGGGTGATGACGCTGGAGAAGGTCAGCCACGATGTGATGGTGTTGCGCGTGGCCTTGCCACCGGGCAGTACCTTCCGTTACCTACCAGGGCAGTACGTGCAGTTCCTGCTCAAGGACGGCTCGCGGCGCAGCTACTCGATGGCCACGGCCGCGCTGCGTGACAACCAGCTGGAGTTGCATATCCGCCATATGCCGGGCGGGGTTTTCAGCGGCTTCGTCTTCAACAGTCTGCAACCCAAGGCGATGCTGCGCATGGAAGGGCCGTTCGGCTCCTTCTTCCTGCGCGACACCGCTGCGCCGATGATCTTCCTCGCCAGCGGCACCGGCTTCGCGCCGATCCAGGCGCTGCTCGAGCAACTGCGCGAGCAGGGCAATACGCGACCGGTCTACCTCTACTGGGGCGGGCGTCGGCGCGAGGACCTGTATCGCCACGAGCAACTGCTGAAATGGGCCGCCGAGCTGCCCTGGCTCAGCTATACCCCGGTGTTGTCCGATGCCGGCGAGGCGTGCGACTGGCAGGGTGCGACCGGCTTCGTCCATCAGCAAGTGCTCAAGGACTTCCGCTCGCTGCGCGAGTTCGAGGTGTATGCCTGCGGCGCGCCCATCGTAGTCGACTCGGCGCGACGTGACTACGTCGAGCAACTCGGCCTGCCGGCGGACAACTTTTTTGCCGATGCCTTCGTCTAGCTAGCAGGGAGAACGCCCATGTGCGACAGCGGTTCGGTGGTGATGCAACGCCTGGATTACCAGGGCAGCGATGGTGTATCGCTGGTGGCGCAACTGGTGTTGCCTGCGGGCGACGGTCCGTTCCCGGGCGTGCTGGTGGCGCACGAGTGGTGGGGCAATACCGACTACCCGCGCAGCCGCGCCCGGCAACTAGCCGCGCAGGGTTATGCCGCGCTCACCGTCGATCTCTACGGGCAGGGGCGCGCCACCGCTTCGCCCGACGAGGCACGCGTGTGGATGCTGGATGCGCTGGCCCAGCCGCAGCGGTTGCGCATGCGTTTCGAGGCAGGCCTCGCGCTGCTGCGCCACCAGCCGCAGATCAGTGCGCAGCAGATTGCCGCCATCGGCTACTGCTTCGGCGGCCGTGTGGTGCTGGATATGGCGCGCCAGGGGCTCGACCTGGTCGGTGTGGCCAGCTTTCACGGCCTGCTCGGCACCGACACGCCAGCGGTGCCCGACGCGGTTACGGCGGCGATTCTGGTGGCCCATGGCGACGCCGACGAGCTGGTGACCGAGAGTGATGTGGCACGTTTCGAGGTGGAGATGCAGCAGGCCGGCGTGCAGTACAGCCTCAAGCGTTATCCGGGCGCACCGCACGCGTACAGCAACCCGGCTTCGCCGAATTACCGCAAGGCCGCCGACCTGCGCGCCTGGACGGATCTGACAGAGTTTCTGCAGCGACTGTTCGACTGAGCCACATCCGGGAAAAGGCTGCCCACTAGCAGCCGTACGGGCGCATGGACGCTCATCGGTAGCACCCGTGCAGCGGCGCTCGCTCTGCCATAACAACGATAACCGAGGACAACGCCGATCATGCCCAGCTTGCGAAACCTACGTATCCGTACGCGCATCCTGCTTCTGACCATCAGTGTGGTGGTGTTCATTCTCTGCCTGAGCCTGTGGCTGGGGTCGGTGCTGCAGCGCAACTTGCTGCAGGAGAAAATGTCCGGCGTCGGTACCGCGCTGGACACTGCCTCCAATCTTCTGGCGCACTACGACAAGCAGGTACGCGATGGCCACCTTAGCCTAGAAGAGGCGCAGCACCATGCTGCCGACGTGGTCAGCACCATCCGCTACCTGGGCGACAACTACTTGCTGATCCTCAACTTGGATTATCGGATGGTTATGCACCCGACCGCGCCGGCATTGGTCGGCAAGCAGGTCGAGGGGTTCAAGGACGTCAACGGCAAGCTGTTCGCCCAGGACATGATCGAGGGCGCACGCAGCAAGGGTAGCGCGATCGTAGACTACTGGTTCCCCCGTTCTGGCTCCAGCGAGCCGGAATTTAAGGTGTCCGAAGTGCGCCTGTTCCAGCCCTGGGGCTGGGTGCTGGCCAGCGGTATCCACCCGCAGGATGTCAGCCAGGTGGTCAACCGTGCGCTGTTGGGGCCGGGCGTGGTCGCGCTGCTGGCTCTGATCGTCATGGGCCTTTTTGCCTGGCTGCTTATCCACAGCATCATCCGCCCGCTCAATGACACGGTATCGGCGCTGTCCCGTGCGACGCGTGGGCAGACCGACCTGACCATGCGCCTGCCTACCGATGGAAACGATGAGCTGACCCAGGTGGCGCACAGCTTCAATCGCTTGGTTGACGCCGCTCATCAGGTGACCAGCAGCATGGCGCTGGCCAGCCAGTCGATCTCTCGGGCCGGCGACGATCTTGGCGAAGTGACCGAGGCTGTTGAAAGCAGCATGGTCGCGCAGCAACAAGAGACCGACAGTGTGGTAACGGCAATGACGCAGATGGTCGCCACAGTGCAGGAGGTGGCGCACAACGCTAGCGTTGCGGCCAGTGCTACCCAGGACGCTGAACGCCAGGCCGGCGCGGGTAGCGGTGCGGTGCGCGAAACAGTGGATTCGATCAGTGCACTGGTCGACGAGTTGGAGCATAGCCGTCAGGCGGTGGATCAATTGGCCGTGGACTCCAGCAACGTGGGCCGAGTTCTGGATGTCATCACCGCAATCGCCGAGCAGACTAACCTGCTTGCCCTTAACGCTGCTATCGAGGCGGCGCGTGCGGGCGAACATGGCCGCGGCTTCGCTGTGGTAGCTGATGAGGTGCGTACCCTGGCCAAGCGCACCCAGGAATCAACCCTGGAAATCCAGCAGATCGTCGAGCGCCTGCAGGCCGGAGCTTCGCGTGCGGCCGGCCGCATTGGCGCTACTGTGGAGGCTGCGGAGCAGCCGGTGAGCGCCTCCGGGAGGGCAGGCGAAGTGCTGGAACTGCTCAGCGTTGCGGCTGGCACTGTCAGTCAGATGACTTTCCAGATTGCCAGCGCTGCAGAGCAGCAGGCCGCCACCGCTGATGAGATCAATCGCAGCGTTACGCGTATTCACGCCGCAACCTCAAGTAATGGAGAGGCTATTCAGCTCACGCGCAAATCATGTGAGGAGCTACGTGAACTATCCCGTCAGCTTGAGGCGCAGGTAGGACGGGTAATCATATGAGTGAGGGACTGTTGCTACGGATTCTCACGCTTGAAACTGGCATCTATGAGTGTGCGTAATTAAGGTCGAGGAATAGATTAGCCCCCACTTATGACATCGGCCCGCATCGGTTCTCCTGTATTGGCTGTAATGAACCTCAGCGGACGTATTTATATGATCGAGCCGCTTCTGTTGGCCCTTCGTAGATATCTAGCTCTTCCAAGCCAGTCGTAAGGGAGAGGTCTAGGCACGCGCCAAAGCCAGAGCTGGCGGGTGTTTGCGTTGTGCACGGCACGCCTATGCATGCATTGAGTGCCGTCTCCAACCCCCGTGCAGACTGCTTTTCGGGCCAACGAAGTGCCGCCCCCTTTTATCTTGCCCTCCGCTTTTCTCGTGCCTTTGTGCGCCTGAGCAGAGTAATCAGGTTGGGGGATACTAAGGATCTCGCAGTAGCTAGGTGGTAGCCGAGGGCAGAGGTAACCGCAGGCCCACAGTGCTTGAAGGCGCAGGCTGAGCACACGCAATCGATATCATGATCGACGCGATAATGGACAGCTCATCGATATGAGTCCGAGCACAGGAGCTGCGCCAGAACGATCATCCCGCCGACAGGCAGCGGAACGAAGTGGCGGCTGTCGAATGACTTTGGGTTGAAGCTGCTGAGCAGGAGCAATTCATCGCCAACCAGGCGTCGGTATGTTCGCCAGGCTAGCAACGCGCGACCCTGTCGATCTCTGCGCAAGCGCCTGGCAACAAGGCCGCCATTGATGCGCTCCCGTCTGACTATCTTGCATGCACGCGTGCTGCGGTCCCATCGCCGCCACAGCCTTCAACAGCGATGCGTTCGCCAGCAGTTAGCCGTGCTGCGCAGCCATTGCATTACGTGAACCAGCGTCAGATCTCCAGGCGCCAGTGAATTGGCCGGCGAAGTGCGATACCTGCTGGCAATGCACGCTGTCGGAAGTGTTGTAGATCAGCCGTGGTGGCGACGTAGCGAGCGCTGTCCAACCCAGGGCGGATATGTGCCTGTTAGCAGTATCAGCGTTCGCCATGCCTGGTGAGTCCCCGGCGTCATTACGTAGCCTGCTGCTTCAGCACCTCGCGCAACCCACCATGCTCACGCCACGGACGAAGGCCACCAGTGTGCAGTGCCGGCGTCACGTCCAGCGTTAGCCGGGCGCTATGGCGCTCGACCTTGCCATTGTCGATTCCAGCGCCTTCGCGTATCCAGGTTTCGGCCAGCGGATCAGCCAGCGGATCAGCCAGTGGCGTGCGCCTATACCGATGCGCTTGCCACTCATGGCGACCATCTCAGCAACTAGTCCACCAGGCTGCTGATCTCCCGCGCGGCGGCGCTGTCCAGTGCCAGTTCGCGCGCCAGGCGACCTGCCGCCACGCTCTCAGCAAAGACGATGCGTTGGCGTATCTCGGCCTGCAGCGCCGGCAGCGGTTGGTCGGCCAAGGCGCCGCGTGCTTCCCTGCGATTACCGTGGTACTGACGCGGCGGTTGATGGCGAACACCGCGCTGTGGGCCTGAACACCTGCGCCTCGCGGATCAGATTGACCATCTCAGCGCTGGCCCACAGGTCGTAGGGGCTGGGCTGCACAGGGATCATGACGCGATCAGTCGCCAGCAACGCCGAGCGGGCGAGGGCGGCAATACGCGGTGCCCCGTTGATGATCACATGATCGGCACGACGAGCCAGCTCCGGTGCTTCTTGGTGCAGCGTCTCGCGCGTCAGGTCGACGGCGCTGAACAGCCTGGGCAAGCCCTGCAGGATGCGTCCAGTCCAGCGCCAAGCCCTGAGTACCGGCATCGAGCAGGATGACGTTCTGTCCGTGCAGGGCCAGTTCGCCGGCGATATGGGGGGTGAGGGTGGTCTTGAGCGCCCACATTTCTGGTTGAGCAGGGCGATGATCATGGCCGGTTCCCCCGACCAAACCGCTCCGTTCAGCACCTGTCCACAAACCGGCGTTGCCCAATAACAAGTTAGAACTTTTAAGTTAGTTAAGTTAAGGGAGGCTACAGGCCAGGCCAGTCGTGGCCTGCAGAGGAGTTCGTGCGCCTGATAGCACGAGGGTGATACGCCTGATAGCACGTGCCGGCGTGCGCCTGATAGCACGACTGAATTCACAGCTTTTCCAGAAGATATCCCCGTGCCGTTGACGGCACGCGCCGGAGACAAGGTCGTCTGGGGTACAAGCGCCGCGATGTTTCAGCGGCTTCCTGGGCCAGGGTAGGCGCCGATCCCGGAGCTGGGTAAGTGCAGGTTCGAGATAACTGCGCTCAGGAGAGGCGTCACAATCTGCAGCGCATTGTCCTTGTGCTGGAGTTAGATCGGACGCCTCCTCGGTGCAAACGATTGCATCGAGGAGGCCGACGATCATCGAGAAAGAATCTCGGGAAGGGGTTGATTTTTTCGCGGACGGCAACACATTTTCACATGTGGCAACAAAAGATAGAAAAAAATCATCGTTCGCAGTTTAGCTGGCTTAACCCGCGTGAACCGGGGGTTTGCGGGAAAACCCTTGGATTCTAAGGGTTTCAGGCCGTTGACCTATGCATTGACGCATGGATAATGCCCGGCCTATTGTCGTCCCAGGACTGGATAAGTCTGTGGATAACTTGTTGGTAGTCGCGCGCGTGGCACGCCAACCCTATGCAGTTTCAGGCTGCGTCCCTCTCAGATACTGGTGCGACCTCTATCTGTAGAGCCAAACCTTCAACTGCATTCGCTGTGCTTAAGCTGGAAAGGAGAGTCTATGTACGACGTGCTCACTGTGGCAGACGCAATCCTGAAGATTGCCAAGGCCAGGGGGCAGAGTCTTACCCCAATGCAACTGATGAAGCTTGTCTACATCGCGCATGGCTGGAGCCTTGGATTAAGGAACGTCGACCTTTTCCGTAACCGAATTGAGGCGTGGCAGTATGGTCCGGTAATGCCGGATCTATATCACGCGACCAAGCGTTTCGGTAGAGACCCAATACCCTTGAACTTGGTTGGCGAGACCCACCAGCTCCCGGTTTCGAGGGAAGATGCCGATTTCCTGACAGATGTGTACAATAAGTACGGACACCTTGATGGAATTCAGCTTTCTTACTTGACCCATCAAAGTGGTACTCCGTGGGATCAAGTATACCGACCGGGTATTTCACGGATCGAAATTCCAGACGAGCTTATTAGGAGGCATTATTGTGAGCTCGGATCGGTCAGGCGAACCGCCTAGTGATATCCCAAGCCCTGATGAGATAGCCGTTGGGGCTTGGGCTGACAAAGAATCAGCAGTCAAAGAAGAAAGAAATTGGTCATCTCTAGATGACATTCACGAGAATAACGATAAGAACTGGCTGAAGTTCTATGGTTTCATCGTGATCGGTATCGCTGCAATTTTTAGCCTGATCTTCCTAAGTAGTCTTGTGATTTGGGCATTGCACTACATGCTGCCTAAGTGCTACTTGTGGCTCGACCCTGAGCAGCTTAGTAAAATCCAATCGGTGTTGTTCAGCGGTGGTATGGGGGCTGTGATTTCCTCTTTGATCAAGAGGCAGATGGATCGCCTGGATACAAGTAGAAAGCGATAGTCTTTAAAAGCCCCACAATAGTGGGGCTTTTTTGTGGGTGTTGAAATATCGCTTAATCGCTTTCCGGCCTTCTTGGTGGCGGAGGGGGGGCGACTGGAGCTCTGTCGGGCTTTAGGTTTCTAACCCTTTGAGGGTTAACATTCAGGTTTTCTGGTGAATAAGTAGTTTTTTCCAAGATTTCTTGAATTTCTTTCGCTTGATTTTTATCCATGCTCCGGCTCCTCGCCTTCTAAAAATTCGACCCACTGCACATCCGAGCTGTTAATAAGCATTGCATAGGTTCCTGCACAATTTACGATCTTCTCTTCGACTAGCCAGTCTGGCTGTGTAATGAGGAACGAACTGTTCTGCGAGTTGCTTGGGAATTTTTCCACGTAACCCATGAGTCGGCGTTCGTCTTTAAAGTGTAGCACTACTGGGAGTCTGCCAAGTTTTTGATAGGTGTCCGTAATATCGTTTGTCGAAGCCTTGGTTGTTATTCTTAGGCGTCGGGCTGCAGAGTAGATCAGATCCTTATTGCAGCAGTATGCGAGAATCGCACCCGATACTCCCCCGACAATGATTCCTAATAGGTTGGCTTTTGCAACTGACCATGTGCCTAGACTTATGAATGAACCTGCCCAGTAGGAAAATTGCTCAATGCTGTAGATCAGTGCCTGAATCACAGCGGTGCCAACCAGCGCTTGCAAAGTGCGTTCAAATTGGTTCGGCTTTGGAACCTCGGCGAACCAGTAAAAGGTCATAGTCATCAAGAAGCCGGGGATCAGCGTCTGGATGAGAGGTATCAGTTCCTGCGAAAGATCAAGCATCGTTTTTCCTCTGAGAAAAGCGCTTGGCCATGTAGTCCAGGGCTTCCTGCTCGGTGGCGGTAACGGTCTTCTGTGTGTTGACGATGGTGCGGCAGGCGATCATCAAGCGCTTCATCATGCCCGGGTTGCCGCGCTTGGCTACACGACCTACGGCTACTTTGAAGCTGTGGAAACTGGGGATGTTGATCGAGTCGATCAGGTCTGAGGCCATGTCCTCGGTGATTCTCACGTCCCCCGTGAGCACCTTGCAGGCAGCAGCAATGACTTTGCGCTCTGCAGCCCGAAGCTGACCATCGGCCTTGCCGACGTAGAGCAGTACTTTTAGGGCTTCCAGATTGTTGCGGTAGAGCTGGTCCAAGGTGTAGCGCGGGGATTTGCGGTAGATCGACACTAGGTGTGCATGTGGATCTCTGACCACTTCTCCCGTATTGACGTCTACGCAGGAGAAAATTCGTTCATAGAGAAAGGTTCGGTATTGGCCGCGTAGATGGCATAGGCCGAACATCTCGTGCGGATCAAACTGGGTAACGGATACACCACGCTGGGTTTGTTCGCCGGAGCTGCTCTCGTAGCAAATGGTAAGTGTGGTGATGGTGTCGGCTGGCCTGTTAGACATAGGCGCTCCTTGCCTGTGGGCTAGATCATGCGATTGTGACGTCGCCTGATCTTGCCTCGGTAGTGGATATGCCAGCAAGCCGCCGGCTATGCGGGCAGCAGAACAGCTCGGCAAGGACCTGGCTGAGCTGGATGAAGAAATCACCCGTCGCGAAGAGTGGATGTGCGCCCAGGCGCTCACCACCGGCCAGGTTCGTGTACTGGGTGATGGGGTGGATGACACCATCGACTTCCTGATGGCCTCCGATCACAAGATCACCCTCACCACCGGTAAGTGGGATGCCGCCGGCTCCAACCCCATCGGTAACCTGCGTGGCTGGAAGCGCAAAGTCGCTAAAGACTCCGGCCGCACCGCCAATGTCGGTGTGATGAGCGCCGAGGCTGTCGATGCTTTCCAGGCCAACGAGATGGTGATGAAGATGCTCAACACCCGCCGTGTTGACCTCGGCATCATCAAGCCCGAAGAGCTACCGGATGGCGTTACCTATCTGGGTTACCTGAATGATCCTGGCATCGATCTGTACGCCTACGACGAGTGGTACCTGGATGCCGAGGGCGTCGAGCAACCGATCATCAGCGCGGGCGGCATCATCCTCGGCTCCACCAACACCCGCAACGGTGTGCTGTATGGCGCGATTCAGGATCTGGACGCCATCGAGAGCGGCCTGGTCGAAGCGCGGCGCTTCCCGAAAACCTGGGTCACCCCGGAGCCGAGCGTCCGCTGGCTGAAACTGTAATCTGCGCCGCTGGCTGCCCTGCTGGAGCCGGACGCCTTCATCTTCGCGAAGGTGGTGTGACATGGCCAAGAAGAAGTTTGTCGTGATCGACGGCTGCATTCAGGAAGGCAGCGAGACCTTCGTGAAGGGCCAGCCATACACGCCGCTGGGTCCCGAATGGGAGCGCAAGCTGGTCGCCGCCGGCACCATCGCCGATGCGGACAGCGAAGTCGGCAAGGCAGCCGCGGCCCATTACAAAGCGCCCGACCTGCTCAGCGGTAACGAGTGATGAGCGGCTTCCCTGATCTGGTTGACGACCTCGACGACATGATCATGGACAGCCTCAGCGATGGCACCGCCACGTACCTGAGCCGTACCGGCCAGGTGCTGGCGGAGGGTGTGCCGGTGATTGTCGAGAAGGGCGTCGAGCGTTTTAGCGAGGGGGCGGTTGATCGGGTGCGCACGCACGAAGTGCAGAAGCGCCACCTGCAACCCTTCGACCGTCAAGGCGCCTTCGTCATGGACGGCAAAACCTGGCACATCGACGGCATCGAGCGCGATGACGGCCACATGATCACCCTCTACGTGGTGCCCTGACCCAACCCATCGACATGCAGTCGGCAATTTTCGCCGAGCTGAAGGCGTTGCTCGCACAGGTGCGAGCTTCGGCGCTGAGGTGATCGAGGATGACGTGCTGCGCGTGATCAATGCCGACGACGAAGGGCTGCCGGATGACTTGATCATCCTGCAGCCCGGCACGACTGAGGAAGTCGAGCGGCAGGCATCGAACAGCGTGCGCGAGCGACTCACCGTCAACATCACCCTTATGACCCGGCGTCGCGATTATCTCGCCGCGCTGTATGCAGGGCGCCTGGCGGTGAAGGTACAGCTCGTCGGCACAAAGCTCGGCCTCAAGCATCAGGGCGTACAGCAGGGCGCCTTCCAACCCGAAACCTCCATGGCGCCGCGCAACGACCGGCGCTGGGCAGCCCAGGTGATGCCGGTTCAGATCCCCTACGTGCAGCCCCTCAAGTGAGGAACACCCCATGCCAAAGATCAACGTGGCCAAACCCTTCAACTACCAGAAGGGCGGCAAGGTGCAGCACATCCCGAAAGGCGAGCAAACCGTCGACGACGATGTAGCCGAGCACGCCAAGCAACGCGGCTATTTGGTCGGTGCGAAGGCCAAAGCCGGCGCTGCCGAGCCTGCGGCTCAGCCGTCCGGCGACGCCAAGTAACCGTCCCTCCCGCAAACCCACGATCACTAGGAGAGTCCCATGGCTCAGATCGACCGTTCGTTCATCGGCGAGGGTATTCCGTACGCTCGCCTCTACCAGACGCTGCGCAACTATCGCGGCGGTGGTGGTAACCGCAACGTGCGCGAGCAAGTAACTGACGTGATTTCGACCATCGGCATGTACGACATGACTGCCACCAACCTGGCACGCGTGACTCGCTCCACCGTCACGGCTGTGACCGCAGGTACCGTCGCCGATGTGCCACCACTTTGACAGCAGCAAAACTCACAGCTATAGATTTCGGGTGGCCCATTCAAAAGGACTTGTCATGCGATCCCTCTGCGCCCTACTGGGCTTGAGCCTGGGCTTATCTGGTTGCTCGTTCGTTTCGATATCTGGTGGAACAACGACCGAGCGATTCATCAACTTTGGCCCCGTCACCCTAAAAACGGAAGAGCCAGCGCGAGCGATAGTTGCTACCTCGTTCAGTCTTGGCGCAACCAACTTCCAAGGCACAACCAACATTGGTTATCTGGATCAAGAAGTAGTCGTTGTACCCAATCAGACCACATGCCAACTCATCCTAGTAGTTAGAAACCACCAAGAACTCGAAAGAGCAAAACGGGTTTTGGGGGATGCCCTTGAGCATGCCTGCATAAATGACAAGGAGACTTTATGAACACTCGAAGCATCACTCTATGCGCACCGCTCATCGCGCTATTGTCGGGCTGCGCTAACGAGACCCCACTGATGTTCATGTCAAAAACCACCATTGGCGTAGAGGTATCTTCTCCATCCGCAGGCGGCTCAGAAACTGGCCTGAGCCTCGGGTTCAAGGCCATCGATACTGCCTATATACCCGTAGTGGAAATTATTGATCCAACGAAACAACAGCTTAATGTAGTTTCTTCTTCGAATTTAACTGCCGCTCCTCCACCCAGCAGTCGTACGGAGTCAGAAATTGAAGCAGATAAGGCATTAGCTGAAGCAATGGCTGCACTCGCCGAAAAGATAGCCGAAGAAAGTAAGAAATTTAAGGACAACCCTTCGACAGTCAATATTCAGGCTTTGAGTGATCTGCAGACCCAAAGAAAGGCGCTTGAAGAATTGTCAATGGCACGTGACAGCCTACCTGGTCGCCGCGACGCCCTCTCCGTCTTCTCGGTGATCGACTCAAACAGCTTTGCTCGATCAAGCGAGGCTGGAATTGGGGTTGGCAAAATTTTCGCAACAGGTTTAGCCGCCCAGTACGCAGCCGAAAACTACAGAACGCCTTACAACTCTTGCTCAAGAGAGATTGTCCAGGCCGCCGCTACGCTGAATGCCGGCACCGACGACCAGAAAAAACTTGCGGCGGCTCTGACTGAAATATGCCCTGCTAAAAAATAGCCCCGGCAATTGCCGAGGCTCGAATAGGTAGCCCGTCCATGGGCAAGGCGCTACGACCACCGGAGCGCTATAAACAAAAAAACGGCGCGGTGGCCGGGTTTACTGAGAAGCCCGGCTTTCTGCAAAACCGGACAACCGCATCGGTGGTTTTCCGTAAATCCGTAAAAGTACAGATCCGCTTCCCCACCAATCCGTAAAAACCGTGGATACGGATCGCCGGATTTGGGTAAGACCGTAACGGTCTCGATCGGCAGGCGGTACAACGAGGTTGCTTTAGGCTGATCGCCGGGGGCACCTGCCGGTGCATGAGCCTTGCGGGTGGGGCGCGCGGGTGGCCGACGACAGGACAGGGGCGCAAAAAACGAGGCACCGGGTCGCCCCGGTGCGTTCCGCTGGCCTAGCGATTCCAGAACACATGCGCCTGCTCGAAGCCGGTCTCCAGGGTGAACAGGTCGCCGCTGTACTCCATATCGCGGGCCATGGCGCGGTAGTCGATGTACATGGCCAGGTGCTGCACTGGTGGTTTCCTCGGTCAGTTCCTGGGCGTAGTCGGCCAGCGAGCTATAGCAGCCGCAGTAGTCTTCCTCAGCCACCTTGCGCGCCTGTTCCAGGTCGTTGAAGTGAGCGGCAGGGCGCCGCCGAATTCGGGGTACTCCTCGATGAAACACGCAATCTCATGGGCGCTCTCGAGGCCTTGGTACTCGCCGAGGCGGTAGCCGTCGAAGCCCTCGAATTCGTGGATGGCATACTCCTCCGCACCCTCGACCGTGAGGCTGCAGCATGGCACTGACCTGTGCCTGGATGTCGTCCAGCTCCAGGGTGGCATCGATCCCAGACGCCATGCAGGTGACCGGCGTTGTAGGCTGCCAGGTCGGCAACGTAGATCCTGATGTGTTCGCTCATGGCTTTCGCTCCTTCGTCTTCAGGGTTCTGCGCTTGCGCTGCGCATGAACCCCTGCCGACTAGGGCGACTAAGGCGGTCGTGAAAAAATCAGGAAAAATCGCGGAGGCTCCACCCAGCGCAGCGGCCGGGTGGAAACCGTCTATTTTTCTTGATTTTGAGGGGGCAAGAACCCCTGCCTTGGACAGGGGAGTGCCACCAGCGGTGGCAACCTAGCGTTTCGTCTGTCGGTAACTGGCCGGAGTCGGCCGATTCTGTTGTTGGCCCACGAAAGAGCGTGAACGACGTTGAAATCTGGTTCGCTCAGAAGGCGGGGGCTTGTTTTGGTTTTTACGTAAGCAACACCAAAATCGAGCGTTTTTTGAGCAGCCGAAAAGCAACTCCCTCGGAGAACGACTTTTCAACAGAATCGGCCAGCAGCAGCCTCTCAAGTGTAAAAGTAACTTGGCGCAGATACATCGCCGGCGGCGTGGCTTTTCAGGAATATTGGACTACACCACTCTGGTAGAC
>JANSWA010000197.1:0-36517 GCA_028015225.1 Carex myosuroides | reverse complement strand
TTTCTGGAGTGGAACCGGACGCTAAAACCTCACTGATTGATTGATTTTAGTCTTCGTACAAGAGTGAAAACTGTGATATAAAAAGTACAAATAAAGCAATTACTGTAAATTAATCGGCTTTAACATCTAGTTATTGCTGTAACTTCATCTTTATCGTCTGACAACAATACCGTCAGAAAATTATTCTACAAAATACAATTCCTACAGGGAGCGAAACAATTTTATTCTAAAACAGTATAAACAGGCAATAACATCTGGCAAGTGACTGCATACAATAGATAAGATTGAACTTGAAATATCCAAATGCTTAATACACATAATACACATTTAGCATAATATACAAAAATAAAAGGTTAAAGGCTAAAGCCGAGTTTAACGTCAGTTTCATCTCTCAAAAGGATATCAGTGATGGGTGAGCCCTGGATTCGAACCATGCACGTACTGATCCACAGTCGGACACTTAACCGATCATGCCACTGGCTCAGCCAAATAAAATAAAGATTTACAGAAGTCTTACATAATTTAAAACACATAATATAACGTAGCACCGTCAGCATTGCATGCTTATACATTGATTGCTTAATTGCAGTGTAACCGGCGAAGTATTTTCTCTCTCACTGCCTAACGGCAGGCTCATAGCATATTCCAGTTTTCTCGATCTTCTGCCCTTCTTTTCATATCCACATATGATTTCGTTATTGCCTCATCTTACATTCCTAGTCTTGGTCTTCCTTAAATTTTTCTTTCCTACCATTCTTCCCTATAATTATTTATTTATTTATTTGTCACTTTTATATGTTATTAGCACAAAGCCATTCAGTACAGACAATATTACAAATACGAAATAAGCAAACAAAAGGAGAAGGTAGGTGACCATACAGAGCCTAGGCTCTGTGAGGTAAAACAACCACAGTTATGCAAGTTAGAACTGGCTAAAGTCAAGTTAAGTTTACCATAATTAATAACTGAAAAATTGAAATACCTATGGTAACCTTGTCATGCATCACTGATAAACTGATATATTAGAAATGTAAATTTAAGCAAACTATGAATTAGTGAATCTACAACATTATAACAAAAGTGACAAAATACAAATTATAAGTTAATGTGCAAGAAGAAATCTAGAGAGTGAAGATTTAAACTTTTGAGCCACCTCAGGGAGACCTAGCCATTGTTTAGGACCACGAACACTGATGCACTTCGCCCGCATGGTGGTCAAAGCAAACGAGATTAGAAATTCATTCACAGCTCTAAGATGATAGCGTTCATGCTCTACATTGTTAACCAATAGCAAGTGGTTGCAAATTGAAGGTAATTGATTAAGTCTACAATTAAAGACAAACAAAACTGAACAATAAGTATTTATATCTGACAGCTTTAGGAGAAAACTTTAATACTTCCCTTAACAAACCATCACCCCTTAAAACATGTCCTAACATGTCTAAAACCTTTCTAAAACATGTCTCTTCTTCTTACTGCTCGACATATTCATCAGTTGCCTTCCTACTCCAACTCTTCATGACTAATTCATTTGTAATTTTGTCAAGCAGCTGATCTTTTCTGAAGCCACATTTCTAAAGCCACCAATTTGCTAATATCTTCCTTCCTTAAGGTTCCGTCCAGGTTTCAGGGCCATACAGGAGTGTAGTTCATGCTAAAGTCATTATTCAATTTTAGTCCGTTTCTCCAAGCCTTTTCATATAACAACACCGGGTCAGAAAGCAGCAGATGCTTGTCTAAGAATCAGACGCTTGTTTCTTTTGTTAGAAGTTTTTTCCTATTATTAAATGCTTCTTTCGCCTGGGCAATCCTTGCAGCAACATACAGCAATCGAAGTCTTTTAAACAGGTGTAAAAATTGAACGAAGCAGTATGACTTCAATATTGCAACTGAGCAAGAAAAATTGTCATGCATCATTATTTATTATAATTATTAATTATTTATTATAATAATTATTAATAATTATTATAATTATAATTATTAACGCTTTCGTTGCGGTGACTTAGACTTTACGTCAGAGTTGCCATGGCTAGGTTTTGCTGTAGAAGTGAGTGGTAAGACATGGTAGCGAGGTTTGATGAGAAAGTCTGAATGAAATCTTCCACCGGTGTTGTCCAAAAACCTCATGTAGTCCCCTTCAAACGTCTACAAATCAATCAATCAATCAATCAGAAGCTTTTATGTAACGCTCTCTTAACTAAGTCTCAGAAGCGCTTTGAACAGTGAATGGTAACGTAGCCCAGCCTGCCAGCAGCTAGCGCAGATACACGATTAACCTACCAGGCACCGGTTACACATCCTTGGCAAGGATTCTAGCTTTATTATATGCAGATTGACCTGGAATTTGAAGTCAGACCTCCTCAATATCTTCCGTCAGAGCACGCAAGAGATTGAAGAGATTTTTGTAGCTTACCATTGGACTACAACGCCACCGACAATTTAATGTCCGTTTCATGCATAATGCATAAAGCTGACATCTTGAGTTTCAGACTTTCAGTTTTCAAGCAATTTCATTGAAAATGCCACATCTGTGATTAATGGCATTTTCTCAAACATTTGTTATAGTATCTTTCAGATATTTAGCAGAGTCATAGAGTGGATAATTATCATTAATTTGTTGCATTGGATAAGACGCTCGGATAAAAATTGTTAAAGTTGTAAGCCTTCAAAGTAGTTGCATTTATTCTGGCCCACCCTGTATATGTTAACTAAAATCGAATGCGTACGTAGGTTATTCACGATTCGTGACAACCTAACCGCTCACCTTAAAGTCAGCCTCCAGCTGTTCATGCTCCTGTAGTAACTTTGTGTATCTTTCATAGGCCGAGTCAATTCTATAATAATATTATAACAAATATTCTCAATAGAGGTGAAAATTTACGAGGTAATAAATCAATGATAAATTAACGTCCATTTCATCAGATCACTACGACATCAGTACGTCCCTAACAACGTATGGTAAACGAGTAAGTTTTTAATTAGAACCAGTAGCCTACGTGTAAATACAAACTCTGAAAGAGAAACGAATGCTACAACAGAAATCAGAAATCAATCAGAGAATCAATCATCACTCAATCAGTCAATCAATTAATCAATCAATCAGTTAGTAATTCAGTCAGCAGTCAATCATGTTTGAATCCCACTGATTTTCACTTAACTTCACATATTATACGATATAATTGGAGAAAGCAGCTTAAGTCTAGATTAATTGATAGTTACTGATTCTTACTGGGCTGATAGCATGGTCACTTTCTCCTGATTGCATTTTCGTCAGCTCCCTTCTCTGTGCAAGCTTTGCTCTCTCATGCTCTTCTGTCAAGTTGTTTATTAGTTCAGCTTCCTTGAATCGGTACTCTTTCTGAAACACATTAGCATTCGAATCAATCAATCAATCAATCGATCGACCGATTGATTCATTCATTGATTCGAATGCTAATGTACTTCAGAGCATTCTGAATTCGATCGATCAATCGATTGAATTCAGAATGCTCCTTCATTGTACTTCTACTGAAATTCAGCAATATTTAAATCAATCAATCAACAAGTGCATATATAAACAGCAGCACCATTTATATGCCACAGTAGCCTATCAATGAATACATACATTATTATTTTATAATGTTTATTATTTCTTATTTAGTTAAGATTTTATCGCATTTAAAATAGTAATTTAGCTGTTGTATTGCAAAATTAAGTACAAATAAAAATAGCAACGAACTACCTCGGCATTCGCCAATGTCTCAGCAACTGCTCTTTCCTTTTCATTTGAAAAATCTTGCGTCAGTTTTTGTCTCAATTCTTCTAGAGCTTGATCTCTTTCAGTGTTCAATTTAGCTTTAAGGGTTTGTTGCTGCTTCCTCAAAGCTTCGCCCAGTTCGCTCTCGAAGCGCCTACCAACAAAATGGAATATTGTACAGGTACAATTATTTAGTCATTGCGCTGTACCTGTGGATCTAGAAAATTTTGAAGGGGGGGTCGACAAGGGTACTAAATCTATGGTGAGTGGGACCAACTCCCAAAATTAGAAAAACTGTAGTTTTGATAGGAAATTTCAGATCGAGATGGCCAAGCCACCACCCCATAAATCCGCCTCTGCACGGCACATTTTTTATACAGTGTAGACATGCAGTTCTGTTTCAAATAAATATTTATCAAATATAAAAAGTAATAATATTAGTAACAGTATACATATTAAATAGCTTGGGGTTTCACATTGGGTTCAATATCAAAATCCACCGAGCAGAAGCTCGCCACTCCAACTACTTGATCACCAAGTGGTTAGAGTGGCGAGCTTCGGCTCAGATGATTAAGGTGTCCTTGGTTCAAACCCAGGTCAGTCTACAACTAAAAAACTCCAGCATCCTCGGCGCGGATGTGTAACCGATGTCTGGCAGATTAATGGAGTGCCTGAGCTAGCTGCCCTGTGCGGTTTTCATGCGCAAAGTGGTACTATTAATCAGGAGAAGGAGGGACCACAAAATATTCAGAATACAAAAAGAAACTAAGAAAGGAAACCATGCAAACATGTGCATATGTCATGTGTGAAACTAATAATGAAAAAAATTGCATAAAAATTATTTTTCTCTCTCTCTCTCCCGATTGCCCTATTTCCTCCTAGAATTAAAAGATTGTGATTTTCTACATCAGACATGATTTAATTAGTTATTGCAAGCAAAACATTAAGCACCAATATAAGTATGGCCTATTCTAAACTTTATACCACAGGCTTATTAATATTTAGTACAAGACAGTCTGACAATCTGTCAAGATTTCAAAATATCTTTAATAGATATTTGATTCATTACAACAACACAATTAGAGTGCTACCGTCGTCCACGACAACATCGAACACTATAATGAAACCAAATCAAATCTGATAAGCAGTAAATACAACACATTACAGCCATATTATATTAAATTCTGCAGCCAACTTACTTTCTTTGATGCAGCAGGGCATCCTTTTCACCTCTTTCTCTCTCATGTTTCTCTTTTTCAGCCAATTCTTCATAGTGCTGCAATCAAAAATATATAAGTACAGAATCTGCAAAATAAAATGTTAGCCTAAAAGATAGTGCCACAGTGTGGTTTAACGTTCGTTTCATCATCTGAAGATGACAGCAAGAACATTAGATCACATAGAAGCTCTGCAAGAGACTTCATTATTATAAAAGTTAAAATTTACTGACTTCCTAATAAAAATAAAAATAAACAAGCAGACCTTTTCTTAATATGACACTTATGCTACAATTTCTAGCGTAAGAATTATACAGAATTTCTAATCTACTGAATTTGCACATTGTCGATGATGTTGTAACCTAATGATTAGATGTGCACACCCTGGTGCAAGAGTTCAAAACGGCCTGGTTCCAAAGCTCAGGTCAGTCTACAAATAGTAACTTCAGTCCTCCTGCATTGGTTTGTAATCTGTGAATGGAAGATTAATCGCATATCTGCGCTAGCTGCCACGTGCAATATCTATGGCAAAGATAAGATAAATCAGGAGAGAAAAGACTACAAAAGCAACGTGTAAACATGTGTATATGTCATATGTGCAATTAAAAATGCTATGGATTGAATGACTAATTGACTGATTAACTAATTGACTAATTAATTTTACTGACTGTTTGACTATTATTGGCTAACTAATTGACTGATTAACTAATTGTCTGATTGAATGATTAACTAACTGACTGATTGAATGATTAACTAATTGACTGATTGAATGATTAATTAATTGACTGATTGAATGATGAATTATCTGACTGGTTGATTAATTGAATGATTGACTGATTGAATGACTGATTGAATGACTGATTAACTGACTGATCTGATTAACTGACTGATTGACTGATCTACTGACTGATTGATTGATTAACTATTTGAAGGATTGACTGATTGAATGACTGGCTAGTTAACTAATTGACTGACTAATTGATTGACCAATTAACTAACTGACTGTTTGAATGACTGATTAACTGACTGATTTATTGACTGATTGACTTACTGAATGGCTGATAAATGAACTGATTGACTAATTGAGTGATAGACAGATTGAAGGACTGATTAACTGACTGTTTGACTGATTGTCTAATTGACTGATTGTCTAGTTGATTGATTTACTGATTAACTGATTGACTAATTGAATGACTGATTAACTGACTAGCCAATAAGCAAGCTGATTTTTCTACTGATTGATTGTTTAGAAGATTTCACATGCACACCAGTTGCTGCTCCTCGAGCCTCATTGACCACTCTCTCTCTAGTCGCTCTCTTTGTTCCACTAGTGATTTCTCCAGCTTCACCTCAAATTCTTTCTGAGCCTTTGCCACAGCTTTCTCAGTTGACTTAGCTATAGCCAGCTCCATTTCTGTTTGTGTCTTATTGTATATCGAATCACCCACGTCTAAAACAATAGCATCAATCAACCTATCAATCGATCAACCAATCAATCATTCAATCAATCAATCAGTCACTCAATTAATCAATCAATCAATCAATCACCCTTCTTTCAAGAGATCTAGCTGCTGACCCCCTGCCATATCTGTAAACACTTTGTTGTATATGCAGTCACCCACCACTGGCATAACACGAGGCAAAGATCGGTTTAAATGCAGATTTATTCTGCACCACAGTGGTTGGTATCAGGCTATCAGTCACAAGCAGTCTCCTGCTTTAACCCTAGCCATACCTCATATATTGCACATACATGAAATACCTGGGGGTTTCTCAAACCCCCTCATATAAAATCGTATTATAGGTATATAGTGCTGCTAATTTTGCAGTGCTGTTGCGCAGTGATATCACAAAAAAAGTTAACAAAGCTCTGTGGCATTTTGCAATCAAGAACAAAATTAAGAAAGTCTTAAAGAATTTGAAACATAGACAACCAGCAGGGATTTTGAAGACCCCGATATTAATAACAATATTTTGAATTGTGTAAACATCTTTACTCTATAATTATTTGATTCTGTAGGCAGATACATTGCATAGGAAACTAAAATTAACAACTCAAACTAATCAACAAAATTTTAAAAATATTCTTCAAAAATTTGTTACACCTAGAGAATGCTAGCCAATATAATTAGGCTACTTTGGCATTGCCTCAAAGCCTACTATATAGTGATACTGTGATAAAATTTTGAACTCAAAATAATCAGTAGGAATATAGCTTCAGTTAAACAAAATGGATTGACTATAGTTACTTTATTGAATTAAATACACACACTTTTATACTACCCAAGGTCTGTGAGACCCCCTGCAGGCACGGCACAGGTTAAAGCACGTGTGTGCATCAAATAGGATAACAGATAGAAAGTGTCTATAGAAGCAACCTATAAAACACTACAGTATCTGTAGTGTTTCATAGGTTTTATGATTTTAGATATGATTTAGGTTTCATGATTTTTGTTGATGTGTACAATGTACATAAAGGTACAAATGGGGTTGCTCAAACCACTTTGAAGTTAATTAAGTAAATAGGTAAATAAATGTACATACCCATAATATTACGATGTGAAACCCGCTGTGTGCTCAATGTGGTCCTGTTTAACATTCTATCCAGTGCTGCATATTTATCTGGAACAGAGACTTTCATCACTGACCTAGATCTCTCTGCCTCAAATCTCAGTGATCTCGAACTATTTGTACCAACTCTTAATGATCTTGAACTGTCTGTATCAACTCTCATTGACTTTGAACTCTCTGACCTAGATTCTCCTGACCTAGTTTCTTCAGCCCTTGATCCGTGTGTACCAGTTTCTTCTAACCTTAATCCAGGTGACCTTGAACTTTCTGTCCTAGTTGCTTTTGCCATTAATTCATCTGACCCCCATATCCCCTGACCTATAACCAGTTAACCCCAGATTTTCCTGACCTGTGTCCAGTTGACCTAGATTCTGGTGATGCTAACCCCATCTCTCTTGATGCATGGATTTCCAGACCATGCACTGATGCGCTTGTTCCAGATCTCAAAGGATAGGAACAATGATTCATTGTAGGCCTACTTGTTGCGCAACGTTACATTCATTAGAGAAATATCCAGTTTAGGGAAATTTGTCCTAATAAAAACAGAGAAAGAAATTTACACATTTTATATTAGAAGTGTTCCTATTTAGAGTAATTAATAAAAGTTTCATAGTTTTGAGTTGTGTAGGCCAGTATACCAGACCATGCTCAATATCATCTTATTAATAAGTAAATCTAGGCTATAGGCCTATATGCAGTGATTATCCTCTCTCTGTCCTCACAACTGTAACACAATTTAATTAATTCGGTATATAAACTATGATAGTCAACAACAGTTACAGCAGCAATTAGTGTCCATGACAATATTGGGTCCTATGAAACCAGCGCCAATTCGATGAGCCGAATATAAAAGGTTCATTAAACGGTGCAATGACAAAATCCAGACAACCACTCAAGGATGTGTTAGAATACGAAACGTCAAATCAGCATTGATTGACTGAATCATACTGAAATTATAAATTGAAATACTCATGTAAATGTAATGTCAAAGTTAATTTGATCTAACGTATAATGAAAATAGAATGAGATAGAAATTTCTATAACTCTACATAGGCCCAGGGGTCTACATACTCAGTCGCATGGTTAACTCGTTTAACTTTAAAATGATTAAAACTAAGCTATATGCCTAATTCAATTTGCAGGCCTACTTTAAATTGTTCGAACTATAACGCAGTTTTATAAATTCAATGCTATGCATATACCTACCTACATCCTGATAAAACATGACTGTGGAAATCAATTGTGAAATTTATCAATTGTTCCTATAGATCAATCTAACAAAGGTTAATTACATTTTAAAAATACACGAATTGCTTAATTTGTTGCCAATGGTAACCAGGTATACGAAGATCAAGTCCCACGATTCGACTGTCGACTAAAATGAAACCAAACAAATTAGAATCAGTGAATCAGTGTGAGAAGATATTCTTATATTTTAGGCATGGCTAGTTAGTCTCAGCTTTCAAATTAACTAATCAATTGCCTTCAGGTGTTAAAATCAATGCAATTGTCTAGAAAGTAGCAGTTGCGCAGAAATTTTTCACTAGTTTCACTAGTTTCACTAGTTAGATCAGGTATTGATTTTAAGACAACAAAACAGTTAGAGTGCTACCGTCGTCCGTGTCAACATCGAGCACTATGAAGCCACAGGTCAATCCGATGAGCAGAAAATAAAATGTCAATTAAAGGCTGTGAATCCAAAATCCAGAAAATCAGTCCGAGGATTAGATACAAAAGGAAGGGAGGTTTAAGCGTTGGTCGCAACTGGTGCACACAGGAAGGAAAAGAAAGGTCAAAAAGGTAGGTCTCCAGCTGCCTATAAAACTGCTCATATGAAAGCAAAAGCCGATGCGAAGAGCAAGAATGAGTACGATAAAAAGATGGAAGAGAGTTTTATATCTGAGAAGCAGCATGTTGGAAAGAACTATTAGGCAGCTTACAGCGTGAAGAAATTCTAGATCTCTTAAGCATAATTAACTTAGAAGACAGCGTGGCAGAAGGCTGTTTCACTTCTATCAAGTGAGACATAACTTTGGCCATTGGTGATTTTAGTCACAGAATAATAAATAAGAAGAAATAGACATTCTATAACTTTGATTTTAGTACTTTAATAGACGTAATTAGATGTAATTCTCTGAATTTTTTAGTTTTTAATCGAATGTAGTAACTTAGAAGCAGGGGTGGAACAGCCGGGGGGGGGGGGCCAGGGGGGGTACCGGACCCCCCAAAGCAAAATACTATGGGGCCCGGATCCCCAGTTTTCAAGGTATCGGGACCCCCCCTGAACCCCCCAGTTTCCAAGGTATCGAGACACCCCTGGCCTCCCCGGATAACGTTTAAAGCTTGACAAGGGGGGGGGGGGGGTGCTGAGGAAAACGTGAGTTTTCAGCAAAAATTTAAGGGGGGGGGTGCTGGCCAAAACTTTTTGGGAACTCAAGTTGGCCCCCCCATTATCACTTGTGGCCCCCCCATTCTGGGGGTGCCGTCACTGATATTGGGGGGCCAGTGAGAAAAAGTTTTTGTGTGCCTCCCAGTTTTAAAAAGCTTGTTCCACGCCTGCTTAGAAGCTTCGTGTCTGGCTCATTTCTGTATCAGAGCCCATTTTAACATTTATTGTCGTAATTGTAACTTTTAAGCCCACTCATGTTTACATTGCGTATCACTTCCTACTCTCTCTCCTATAAACACGTAGAGAGTTAGGCGATCGATTTGTTCCTAATCGCCTAACTGATATTACTTCCGGCTCTTCGATCACTTTCGTGCAACTTGCTACGATCACCTCGGCTCTGCCATGCTAGCCCTTGAGAAGTTCCGCCACCCGATGACGATCGGATTCCTGCCGGCTGCTCTGCTCGCGGTTGTCTTGATTACCGGTAAAGGTGTAGAAGGTACCGGAGAGGTTATATGGGCCGTGAACTGTGGAGGGGGGGTCGCATGTCGATATCAACGGCATACATTATCAGAAGGTATTACATAGCAGTTGTTCTAAATAAGGATTTTAAAGTATGATTATGCAGCATAAAGCCATTCTTGAATCTGTTCTATATAAAGATTTTAAAGTATGATTATGCAGCATAGTGCTATTCTTGACTATAAGTTGAAAATGACATCCTGAATCAGTTTAATTGAGTTAAGTAATGATTGCCAATGTCCTGTGTAATGATTAAAGCTGGATTATGTTGTACAAATATTGCATAGTATGGCTATTCTTGTGTATCATTGTAATTAACAGATACTGATATAAATTATTGTATGAAATACTCTTACTTTGTAATTGTCCAATCTAGTGATATAGGATTATACTATTAATGATAATAACTGAACTTGACTGAAATATATCTAGGCTGCTCAAGCAGACTATTCTGTGTACATTCCCTTGTAAAATCATGTATGCCATTAAAACCTTCCTAGTGAAACACTACTTGAAATCTAAACGAATGTTTAGTAAGTGATTTTGTATTTTACTGTATTTGTTAGGATATGCTGACTATCGGCCAGGCCTCAGACCATGGCAAGAACTTAGGAATTAGGCGAGTGATGCCAGATGATCAGATCTTGTATCAGACAGAGCGTTACCATACGGGAGATTTTGCTTACACGACTAAGATAAAAGCAGACGGTGACTACGTGCTGGTTCTAAAGTTCAGTGAAGTGTGGTTCAATGAGCTAACCAAAAGGTTGGTCAAAAAATAAAAAATTGCATAGTTATAGTCATTATAATTAATCTCTCGAATTATGTTCAGAAAACTTTATAATAAACAAACCTGACAATGCACGTTCATAAGAGGCAATTATTGCAGATACTAAGGAGGGAATGGAAAATCATCTTAGGAACCATTATTTTTATTATATACTTACATAGAAATTTTAAGTTTTTGGTTGGTAAAGGCTAAACTTTTTTGTGATTAATGTGTTTGCCATTGGTATACAGTACTCTATGCTCTTATGGGTGAAAAATTTATACCTTGGATCTGTCATATGACAGTGCACTAGTGAAAAAGAGATGTATAAGCCTACAGTTGTTACAAGATGTTGAATCTTTTTGGTATTGTTATTCTTATTTACTTACCGAGGACAGGATCCAAACGTTGTAAATATTTAGTAAACTGGTGTATTTAATAAATGTGTTCTACATGCTATATTTTTGTTTAGCAACGTGTTGTTTTCATTGTGTGTTACAGGTATTTAGCGCAATATTGAACGATGAACACGTGAGTGTAGACCACTTAGATATTTTCTCTGTGGCTCGTTTGGGTGTTGAATGATTGATTGAAACAGATATTTAGCGTAGTATTGAAAGTATTGAATGATGAATATGTGGGAGTAGACCACCTAGATATGTTCAAGGTGGCTGGTTTGGGTGTTGATTTATTGATTGTTTGATCGATTGATTGATACAGGTGTTTAATGTAGTATTAAATGATGAACATGTGAGAGTAGACCACTTGGATATTTTACTCTGTCGCTGGTTTGGGTGTTGATTGATTGATTGATTGATTGATTGATACAGGTATTTAATGTAGTATTGAATGATGAACACGTGGTGGTAGACCACTTAGATATTTTCTCTGTCGCTGGTTTGGGTGTTGCCCACGATGAAGTCGTTCCTTTCACAGTCAAAGATGGTATGTTGCACGTGAAGGAGTCATCATCGGAATTTGATGGGACACTAAACATTCAATTTGTAAAGGTAATTCTTTTGTACTTCTGAAGGATTAAGATCATTATTCTTTAATATAAAGTATTAAGGTCATTATTCTTAAAAAATTGCACACATTCTTGTGTTAGATCCAGCAAACTTGAGAACAGACCAACCGAACGCTGCAAATGTTTCGTAGTAGCCTACTAATGCAGTCACTGAGGAAGACAATGGGAAAATCACCTCAGGAGGCATAATTTCCCTTGAACAAAGGCACCATTTTAGATTTTGTAAATGCAGAGCCTTTGTGATAGGTCAACCAGTTGGGTCGGTTGATGGCGTGCACATCAGTGAGCGAGATAGTAGACTGTGTGTGTAAATTTGTGCCTTGGACCTGCCATCTGTGGGGAACTGGAGGGATAGATTACATACATTTACATATAGTCAATCGTGTTTGTAGTGATATATGTTGCTAGGACATCCCTGGTCTCATCCTTGGGTAAGACCAGAGACATCCCATATTTTTATTTTTATTATATAATTTTTGCTTCTCGGTCGAGTCGTGAATTGTCCTATATTGGCCTTTTTGGTATACATTAATGTAATAAAAATTTATAATGTGCAAATGGGCTAATGCCCAATGATGTTTGTTCAATTCTATACATTACATTTTATGTGCTACGTTTTGTACAGTTGCATCGGGACAATCCCAAGATCAACGCTATATATGTGATGAGAGGACGACTAGAAGGTATCAGTAAATGATTACTAAATAGTTAGAAATATTTATTAATGTATTGGTTAGTTTATTTGTATTATTTGCATTGATCATATTTGAGACAATTTAGCAATTCAGATTTGCTTAATTAGGAGTAAATTTGCTAGGAAATCAACAACTTCATTGAATTATACAGCAAATATCTTGTGTATAACAAATTAATGAAACTCAGCAGTCAAATTAGAGTTAATAGAAATTAGTTTTTAAAATTGTGTCATTTGGTTGAATTATAGATTAATTTTTGCAATTTTAATGAGCAATTAATTTGACAAATTTACTGATGAAACGATTGATGGTAAGCTGATTATGGATTGATTGATTGATCATAGACAAAACCAATGCTGCCACCACTTTCACAGATTGATCAATATCTCGTTGCTTAATTGTTTGACTGATTGATTGACGACTGATATTTTTGTTTATTTATTGATTGATTTAGATGCGCCCATGGTACCACCCCTTCCACAGCTGGATCGACCTCTCACTGGTTGATTGTTTGAGTGATTGATTAATTGATTGATTGGTTACAAATGTTCCAGGCTGCCAACCCTCTCACAGATAGACTGACCTCTCACTGATTAATTGATTGATTAATTGATTGACTGATTGATTGATTGTTTGATTAATTGATTGATGGATTGATCGCAGATATTTCCTTTGCCGCTACCCCTCCCACAGCTAGATCGACTTCTCACAGACTGATTGATTGATTGAGTATTGGTTGATTGATTGATTACAGACATTCCCATGCTGCTACCCATCCCATAGATATACCAACCCCTCACTGATTTATTGATTAATTTATTGATTGATTGATCCAGATGTCCCGATGCTGCCACCCCTCCCTCAGATGGATCGACCCCCTCGTGGGGGAGGAGGAGGAAGACGAAGATGACTCTGGAGACCGTGGTGCGAGGAGCACGGAGCGCCGGCGCAAGCGCGCTAACTCAGAGCAGCGCGTAGCTGATCCATATGCATCGGAGGATCCTAGCAGTATGATGATTCCACTGATAGCTGCTATAGGTGCCTTCATACCTCTCGTCTTCTGTCTCTGTCGGCTATAATGTTGTCATGAGCACCTTGAGCGAGCGTAGGCTAGGTCAACTTAATAGTAATAATGAAATAATAATATTAATAAATATCAGGCATAAATATTGTCTTCTGTCTCTGTCTGTAATCTTCAACTAGTGTTGAGCGAGGGTAGGCTAGGACTTTATAAAAAATAATATTTCAAAGCTATAAAGTTAAGTTTAACGTCTATTTCTGCATAACAGGGATACTGCCAGAAACAGACCCGGCTGGGACTTGAACTCGTGGCCTCCTGCTTGTCAAGCATATGTTAGCGACTATAGGCCATCCAACCGGTACAGTGATAATAAGGAATTATTATTATTATCTCTTCTCTGGGCTGTGGGAAAGGAATTGGATGAGAAGTTATTTTGATTATTTAAGTCATTGAGGTTTGAGTGAAATTAGGCCAGATTTTGTCATTTTTGAGGTTTAAATTTAATTTAGAATTATGTGAGCTGTATAATATTTTAATCTATGATGAAAGAATTAAAAAACCTTGGGGTGACCAAGGCTTTTTATTGACAGAAAAGTGCCAAGGTGAAACATGTTGTATTTTGGACAATAGGCAAGGACTGGTTATCTATAAAATGTTTTATATTTTAAAATATTTTCTTAACAGAGCCTCTGGAGTACATTGTTACCTTTAAGTTCTCGGGTAACTAATATATAAGTATCTTAAAATAAAAATACTTTCTCATGAAAGAGGTAGAAACTCTTTAAAAATTGAGAATGCTATCAAATTCTGTGCATAAAAGTTAGTAACAGTAAAACTTATTATATTGAAATAGGTGAGATCGATTTTGTAGTGGCTTATTGTTGTAATGTGAACTGTCCTGTGTTGACTTTTTCTTCTACTTTAGTTGTTTGTAATGTCCATGATGTCATCATCAGATGATGACATGAACTTTAAATTCATATTCAATCATGCGTGCTCTAATCAACTCACATAGCTATGTTAAGTTTTCAATCAAAAGAGACGCTTGGTTTTTTGTATTACGTCTCTCTCTCTCTCTCTCTCTCTGTTTCTCTTTTGCTCTCTCTGTCTATCTCTATCTCTTTGTGTTTTAACATCTATTGTCTTTCTCTTGTTCCCGCTCTCTTTCAATCTTTTTTTCTGGGTGTCCTATTATTTTCTGTTCTTTTAAAATTACTGATCTTTATAAATACCGTTCTCTAACATAATAGAATAGAGTGAATTAAGATTAAAATTAAACAATTTAATGATGTAATAATTTCATGCATGTTTGTCTCTCTCACTCTCACTCTCTCTTTCCTTCTGTTTACAATTCTTACCTGTTACTCATTTGTCTTTATCTGCTCTATTATTATATTTAATGTATGTTCATAATGTCATTTCTACTCTTTCTTATGTTCCCACCTTCTATTCTGTAAGTATCTTCTCTATATTCTTTAACATTATATATTTGCTCGTATTGTGGATCAAATTAGTTGGCGTCAGGGACGTACCTGACTTAGAATGGTAGACTAGTGATTCATATATTGTTAGGGAGGATCCTGATGTTGTTGTAAGATAATGGACTGGACGTTAAATTTGCGTTGATTAATTGAAGAAATGAACATTTGTAATGTGTTTTTACTCTTCGATGCATGTTTTTTGTTTGCTGCTATTAATGAAATTAGCCTCTAATTACAGTTATAATTACAGTGAGGATTTAACGTCTGTTTCATTATCTGATGATGATATCAGGGACGAATAAAAGCATAAAATATTATTAGATTATATCTATAATTATTATTAGACACGTTCCTGATATCAGATGATTAAATGGACGTTAATGGTGCAACTTTTTCTTTTGGTGCATCATTTGCTGACTGCTAGGCTGCTATTAATGTATTAAGTTAAAGTTGCTGTCATACGCAGAACGTAGCGTTAGACACGGGAGCTGATCCCCAACTAAGCGATCCAGCACACAGGTGTAGCGCTACAGCAATACAGCAGTAATGTATTAATGTACAATTATTACCTATACTTAATTATTATTGAATGAATTTTTCTCTAAATTTTTCTCTATGTTGTTTCCGACATCCCTGATATCATTGTAGACTTGGAAACAGACAAATTATAAACTCCTACGCACAACTGAAGTCAATGTTGCCAAACTAACTTATTATAAGAGAGAGAGAAAATTTTTATTGATCTCTACAATCGGATTATATTTAAGAAAGTATGCAAATGTTGTCAAATTTTGCATATCAATAGACCGGTAAATTCAAAGCTTATTGTAGCGAAATCAATGACATCTAATTTATGAAACTTTAGTGGCGTATTGATCGATCGATTGTATTGAATTTTGTAAAGTATTGTTGGTGTTACGGTTCAGTAGTTTTGCAATATTGATTTCTGTTTGTTAGGTCTCTACTTGTGTGATGTCTGCGTTTCTAAGCATTTTCATATTCTATTTGGCTGTATCTTAGCGTGACACTATTATTACATCAAATGCAAGTCAGCTTTTCTAGAATTAATTTGTATTGTATTTGATTGTATTTTAAAATGGCACAAATTACATGCTGATTGAGCATATCTAAATTACATCTGCTTTGTATTGCATCAAATGCAATTTAGCATTTATTAAATGCATAATATTGTATTTTATGTCAGTTTAATACCAAATTGCGTCAAATGCAATATTTTGTCGTAATGTTTGTTATACGTTACTTCTCATTTTCTTTAAGATTAATGACAAGGCAAAGGTACATTTTCCGCACTACTAGCTCAACTGAGCCAGTTACGCAACGGTTAAGCACCCTGACTGTGGATCAGTAGGTGCGCGGTTCAAAGCCAAGGCTCACCCGCCACTGATGTTCCTTTGAGCGATGGAACTGACGTTAATTGATCATTTCAAATCATGAAATGGCTAAAGTCTATGAATTAAGATAGTTTGAATGGCAGACTCGAGCCATTGTTTTTCTATGTACTTCTATGTACTACCTCTATGTACTTCTACATAAAAGGATCTCAAAATTTCTGTGTCTTAAATTTCATAGACTGGTCTGTCATGAACCGCTTGAACCACTTGACTGGCTTGAACCACTTGGCAACAATGAGGTTATAAGGTCCGTTTCCTCGCCTGAAGGCGATGTCAGGGACGTCTCAAGCGGAATATGCAACTGCAAGCAGTTTCATACTACCAGAATACAATTGCCAATGCATTGACCGGAGAGAAAGAAAGCATTGGCGATCCGAAACAGTGCCAGTCCATTAGCCACTTGGCTCAGCCAAACTGTTGATCAATTCCAGGGAAACTATTGCATGTCTTCAGAATCTAATCACCAAATCTAACACCAAATCTGGTTCAACATTCCAACATTAATTTTGTAAGTGTTTAACGTCCATTTCTCATTCAAGTATGATGTCAGAAACGGTTATTTATTTAGCTTATATGCTATTGTTTCAGTCGTCCCGGAGCCGTGTTGGATCCGGAAAATTTAAGAGTAGACCAACCGAAAACTCTTACGTTTTTCGTAAGAGCCGACTAACGCAGATACTGAGGAAGACAATGGGAAACCATCTCAGAAGCCTTAATTTTCCAACTTTAAGGGTACATTTTGGGCGTGGTAAAGGATCAGCCTTTGCGATGGGATCAATTTGTTGGTCGATAGAGTGCTCAATTGTGAGTGTGATTGTAGGCTGTGAATAGGAATATGTACCTTGAACCTGCCATATGGCAGTACGCGAGAGAGATTGTTCTCGCCATCTGGCCGGAATTCTTCTCGTATTTCGGCCGGTATATTCTGAATTGTCCAGGGGGTGTTTTGGTAAATGACTGGTGATCCCCGACTGGTGATCTTGGCAAAGGAGGGTAAAGCAGCTTGCTGAAGGCTGCAACTCTCACGGCTGAGCGCTTATAACTTCGACCTCGAGTCTTTGCGAAAGAGACGATAAAAGCAGCGTATGCTTCAATGAAGACCTTTCAGTTAAAATAGGAAATGTCTTGATCACTTCGTTGCTTTTTTTCCAGATATTTCTGACATTATGCGTGAAATTAAGTTATCACTAAAGAAAATGATGTTATCTATTTCTGGATTTTATTGATGATTTTGGGTGTAGTAATTTCGATTCATAACTTTTTTCGTGCTATGTCTGACATATTTTGCAAACTATTTATAAAATGAATGTAAGTTTTGCTATTCTGTGAACTGTTTTTTTCGTGTTTTTGACGTATGCACAAAGAGAAACGTTAAGTTAAGCTAAAGCCTGTTTTAACTTCCATTTTGTGACCCGAATGCGCAGTCAGTGACGGGCCAGGTATTTGAACCACGTATCTATGCGATGCCATCGAGAATCTTCAACCAATGCGCCGAGCTACTAAAACACTTTAATTTTTTGGTGAACAAGAGTAACGTTAAACAAGATTGTATGGTAAAATTGTATCTCTGGTGTCAGTTTGAATTCTGTTGTTTTTCGCATTTTTTGATTAAACTATTGACTCAAATATTTAAATGAGCTTATTTATTTTTATTTTGTTTTTGTAACTGCCTTAGGTTGTATAAACTCTGGGCTAAAATAAGATAAAAAAAATTTATATGTAAAAATTTATTATTTATTTATTACATTACACAGATAACAATGATACGTATATATTGCAAGACACAATAATAGTCGACCGTCAGAAAGAGTATAGCACTCTATCTAGTTGACTACCTAACAAAAGGTTATCTAGATAGCTCAGTTGGTTAGCGCTTTAGGTAACAGGAGGAAATGAAAAAAGAGATCCTGAGGCAAATTGAAGTCCCTTGGGTTCGAATCCCGGGCGAGCCGATCGCAGAGTATAAAGATCTCATACATACGCAGAACGACCGGTAAAATGGATAATTGACTAACCTGCCTAACGATTTAAACAAATGGTGTTAAAGTGCTAGATATCATCATGGATGATCGTTGCACTATAATGTGTGTTTAATCTGTTAACCTTTAAAAGCTACATCAGGCAATGAAATGCAAATCAGTCACTTATTAGGTATAAGCATGTAGAACCTACAAGAGAAGCATCAAGTCCAGAATTGTATTAAATATTAAGGTGCAAAACCCGTAATAATGATGCAAACATATGATAAGGTAGATAGGGAGTGCGTATTAAATTTGTAACAAACCATATCTATTAATGAATAAAATAAAGATGTAGATAGCAAGTTAAATAATATTAATAATAATAATAAGTACGTTTATAACGCGCCGTTCATGCGATATGCCCGAGTAGCGCTAAAGATTCGCATTAAATTAAATTTGCTAGATAAAGCGGATGATACGGCTGAATTAAGTCACACGTTGTGCTATGTTTTGACGCACTACTGACGCTGACGTTCCTAACATCCTCTGTTCTGTAAATGGAGAAACGAACGTTCAATCATCTATTGTTACAGCATCCATTGCCGATCATATGTGGGCCGATCATATGCAGCTTGGCCCTCGCATCTACCATAGTGCTTTTAATTAGGGCGTGGCTTGGCCCTAGCATCTGCCACAATGCTTTTAATTAGGGCGTGGCTAAGGGCAAAACCAATCAACATTATGGGTGTAATTATCATTCTCACCAGCTGGCCCATCTTCCTTGCCCATTCCACTTCTGCAGTCTCCACTGGTTGATCCGGAACCAGAGCGTACCACTGTCTATCAAAATCACTCAAAGTTCGTTCAATGGGATCATTATCAGATAGACCCATGAAAATATTCAAATTACTTGGTTGAACTCGGTATCTGGGAGCTACTGGGAACATTGGGCGAAGAACTCTAACCAAACACTTGGGTTTTATTACTGGAATTAACGACAAAGGTGCGCCTCTAGAAATTTGATTCCCCATTCTGAAAATCGTTTCGTTAGAGGGAGGGGGGCCTATGAAAAGGGCACCCCCTTTCTTGAAGTGTGTTTCGGTGGAGAGAGAGCTGCCTATGGAAACTGGATTTCCTCTGAAATTTGCTTCGGTAGAATTTGAATAATCCGTACCAGTACGTTGTCCACTTACAATGGATGGAAAAGTTGTACTCGAAGAATCGAAACGAGTGGACTGCGTTTGGTCGACTGTTGCATCCAATGGCTGAGCGAAGTCTCCGAAAGATGTATTATTTCTGAATTTTGTGATATTGAGAGAATTTTCCCTTTGACTCGATAATAAATCTGACTGTGACGAAGAAATCGAGGGCAAAGCTGTGAGTGATTGATAGAGTCCAGTGGTCACATTTACTATTTCTTTATTGTTTTGCAACTGATTTGAATATCTCGAGGAATTCACTTCACAACTTGGTACGTTGCTCTGGGGGCCAGGACTTCTGACGAACTTTTTATTGATCGGGAGTGAATTTTGCCCGAACTGGGGGGCATCGGGTGAAGGATCTGGACCATTTCTCCGGTAACCAAGGCTTCTGAAGAATCTAGCCGTGATGGCGGTAGAATTTGAAACGGTCTGAGGAACGATCGGGGGAGAATTGGGAACAGGTTGGGTGACGGTGGAATTCGCGTATTGGTCAAGCTCTCGACTAGTATTAGGGACGTCCACAAATGTTGAGCAGATGGCAAAGAAAAGGACGGCAAAGCATGTGAGATAAAAGAGAAGAGTGAAATGCGTTGTAATTTTAGAATCGTATTTGGATAGGCTCGTAGAGAGGCGGCGTAAAAATGAAATTCTTCGTAGTACGCGTGTGAATCTGAAATATACAATACAATAAATGGCAATACAACAAAGAAGACAAAAAATCAGTATAGTACAGTAAAATACAGTACAATACAGTACAATACAGTACAATACAGTAGGCTACAGTATACAGTACAGTGCAACGCAACGCAATATGTTATAATAGAATAATGCAAAATATTACCATACAATGCAATGCGGTATTAAATAATAAAATATTAAATAACACGGTATCAAATAACAAAGTATTACATAAAAAAGTGTTACATAACAAAGTATCAAATAACAAACCATTAAATAACGTGTAATATTAGAAAATATTAAAACAAAAATGATGAATTCTTGTAAAAATTTTATTTTTATTATCAATTCATAAGGCTTACTAAAATAAATGAGCCTCCAATGAGAATTTAATGTCCGATTCATAATCTGACGATGATATCTGGAACCTATTATTCGTTTCTCTTTCAAGGGATGATGTCATGGGCGGATCAGGTTGGGCAGAGGACCCCAGTCTTCAGGTTACGTGGCAAATGCGCTACCCACAAGACTTTAAAATCAGGACACTACATCGCCGAGATGATGCTAGAAGCCGACCCGGATGGAACGGAACCCACGGCTTTAGACGGTGGACAAAAGCGAGTGGGACATGATGACCAATTTTTATATTCAACAACAGTTAGCAAAGGACGTTATTTTTTGCAAAGTTTTGTCAATCCCAAGCTAACGGCTACATTTTATTGCGGTGAAGGCACAGCCTTTGTGACGAGATCAACTTGTTGATCCTTCGAATGCTCATTTAATGAGCGTGATAGCAGAAGTGGTGTAGGAATGTGTACTGTGGACCTGCCATTTGGCAGTACGCTGGCGAGATAGAGAGAGATAGAGCAAAGAAAAGAAAATCAGACCTAAAGATGAGTAGCATTAGAAGAAACCCATATATAGCGTGCAGTGCGTGTTGTAGACTCAGCAAGTACTCAAAATCGAAGTCAGCAAATCTTGGGCAGTCATGCACCACTCTCCAACGCTGAAACTCTCGCAGTAGGGTGATCATCCAGAGCAAGCAAATGAATAGAATTATACTAATATCCAACCATTTCCACGCTGCAACGTTATAGGTAGGAGGTCCTAAATAACAACAACAATTAGAGTGCTATCATCGTCCATGACAACATCGAGCGCAATATAATATCACAACGCAATAGCTTCCGTATACGCTAAAGTTATGGTATAAGTTAGATAGCTTTATACAGCGTTTAATGCAGAAGGGTTTAACGCCAGTTTCTTCATCAAACTATAGTATCAGACACGGACTCGGCTGGGAATCGTAAGAAATATCTTCTATTTTTTTATATTTGTGCTTTCATGAAAATTAATGCATAGACAAATTAGACATATTGGTTATGTACTTGCTCAATCTCTTCATCTATCAGCTTCAATATCTATTTTATCAATTTTCATGGCATCTATTTTAATTTTTTCCCTAAAACTATGAATAAAAAATAAGAATAAAAATATGAATAAAAATATGAATAAAAATATGAATAAAAATATGAATAAAAATATGAATAAAAATATGAATAAAAATATAAATAAAAATATGAATAAAAATATAAATAAAAAATTTCGCGGCTCTTTTAAACTAGATGATCTCGAGTAGCCCGGCAGCGATTCAACACGTTCTTTTGATTGAATCGTTTTTATCACACCCTCAGGGCTTTTACATCCCGGGGTATAGAAAAAAATAAAATATGAATAATATAGATAAAAAACGGCTAACAGACTAACCGATGGCGTATAGGTTTAAGAGAAGATAGAGAGCAAGAATAGTGGCGAAGCCTAGACAAAACCATCTTAGTACCATGAAGCCTTTATCATCTTCCATTGTATACGTTATACGCATGCTGCTTACTGAAGCCTCACTGCGTACAATCAATCAATCAGGTGTTAATTATTTAATCAATCAAGCATTTGTTACTTATTTAATCAATCAGTCAATATGTGATCAACGCATATACGTAACATGTTTATACATACCAATGTCTTGAAGCGTAAATTTGCTTGTTCATTTAATGTTCAGCGTGCAGTTTTTGAAGCTTATTGTATGGGCTTTTATGACGTAGCATTATGGTCGTCGTTTACAGTAGGTTCGTTAGATAAGCTTCGTTCGTTTTATAATAAATGCATCAATTTATTCTTTGGATATAGACGCTTCAGTAGTTTATTGGAAACTGGATTAACAAGTGTTGATACTGTTTTATTTAACTATGGGGTGAAATTTAAATTATGCATACTTAAAAATAGTAGTCTGTTAGTTAGTGTTTTTGTTTTTAGTTATAGGCTAGTAGGCCTAGACCTATTCCTCTTTTGAACATTTATTCTTTTGAACACTGCACAATGGCTTGTTATTTGTATAGCATTGTATGTGTGTGGGTGAAGGTCATGTATGGGCTGTTGTGCCTGAGAGAAATCCATAAATAAAATTAAAATTAAATTAAAATAATAATAATCATCCACACCAAATAATATATCTAGAGGCTAAGAAAGGCTAAAGTCGAATTTAACGTCAGTTTATTCTGATATCCCCTCGAAAGGATATCAGTGACGGGCGAGCCTTTGATTCGAGCCCCGAACCTACTGATCCGCAGTCGGAAACATAACCAAAGGTGCCACTGGATGAACCAGTGGCACGATCTAGCCACGACTAGGTGTAGTCAGCGATGGGCCTGCATCAATCAATCAGTCAGTCGATCAATCAATTCAATCAATCAATCAATCGATCGATCGATCAGTCAATCTATCAATCAATCACTCATATTGTAGAAGGACCAGGATCGGTTAATCTGGCTAATTCAGCCCAGTAACTGTGCTTCAGAGCCATTACTTTGCTAAGACTTGTCTAGATGATGATAAAAATGATAAACCATCCATAGTTGCCTCTGTGTTGCCGATATTATTAAGCTGTGCATTTAAATATTTGTACATTTGTGCTTGATGTTGTAATAATGAGGTCTAATGATAAATTGCTTTGGGTGGGGATCCGTTAAAATAAAGCCTCTAATAAATAGCGCAGGCCCACGTGTAACTGTTTTATATTCGATTTTAATTTTATTATATTTAATTTTACTCCATTTTACTTAACGCATTCCTTCATCGCTATCGACGGTGGGACACAGCGGCATGACATAGACATCTGCAGTACTCAATTCTTTTAAGTCTGCACTAGTTCGGCATGGTTAAGTTGCTCTATACAAAGCCCTTCTAATTATTGACTGGTTTATTGATTGATTGATTGTCGTATGATATCCACAACGATATAATAGAGTTTTATACGCTGAAAATTTTAATTTTAATTTTACGGATTAGAGCTAACAGAGTTAAAAACCGATCCACATCGGTTTTGTATCTTGAAAGTATAGCGACGGGCCAGTTTAGGATTCAAAACGCGCACCTATTGATCCACAGACGAGACGCAAACCGATGCGCACACGATCCAGCCTTGATTGAATGATTGATTAAAGCATAGAAGACAGCATAGTCATACCTATAGATAAGTCCAGAAGGTAGTATGTGTATATTAATAGATATCCCTGTGTACAGAGCAAGATTAGACGAGTAAATTAACGTTGTTATCTTCATCTGGTCATGAGATTTGCTTAACCATGACTCGGATGCCAGATGTTCAACGTCTTTTTCCACTTCATCTAACGACCCGGCCAGTTGTATTGTACTTACTGGCTCAGCCTTGTGGAACCAGCTAATGCCTTCATCAGCTGTTGCAATCAATCAGTCCATCGATCAATTAATCAAAATTTTCATCTATCTATGGATCAAATCAATCAGTGTATCATATCATTTGGGGGCCTACTGATCCCTTATCAACTATTTCATGAAATACATATATAACAATTCTGGCTATCGTCAAAATTGATATTGAATAATCAAATTGATAATAATTATTAATAATTATAGTCAGTCAATAATTTAACCAAAACTTATCATATAACTTTCAGTTTTCATATAGCTTTGGCTTTTTTAATCCATTGACTTATCCAAAATAAATTCAGATGGATTTTTTGATTGATTCATTGCATAATTAACCGTCTGAATGCGTATTTGAATGATTGATTGATTGATTGATTGATTGAGTTTACAGATATGATTGAATCAGACTAGTAAACGGAGTACGGTTGTTCGATCCATGTATTGCTCGATGAATCGATATATAGAATGAGCCATAGAACAAATGTAGTAAAGATCAAAGACTGACTGATTGTTACATTGATTGATTTATTGACTGATTGAGAACGTAATGATTTAGCGTCGTGTCTAGGTATGACCACTGAAGCCAGTCTAAGTTTGCTACCATTATCTGTCAGGGCTCATGCTTTTTGAGTATATTGATTGACTAATAAATTGATTGACTGATCGATTAATTGATTGATTGGTTGATTAATTGAGCACCTAAGGATTTGACGCCGTATCTAGATAAGATAACAGAAGCCAGTCTAACATTGTTTCTATCATCTATCAAGGGGTTGCTCGAATTTTCAGAGTAAAAAGTGTGGTAGCACAGACACAGTAATCCAGCTCCATATTCCTGCTTTGTTATGTGTGTCTATTTAATCAATCAATTAGTCAATCAATCAACCCGTCAGTCAATCACTCTATCAATCAATCAGTCAGTTAATCAGTCAAAAGAGTTTATCAATCTGTCGTTCAATCAATCAAATAAACTACAATCCATTATTCGTTCTTATGGTTGAGTTGACTTATATGGTTAATTAATGACAACTTTAATATCGCTAGTGTTTATTAGGCCTAATTGCTAGTACTTGTTAGACCTAATTGCAAGGACTTTTTACTGCCAACTTAATAAGTTGATTTGCTGGGTTTCATATTGCTCGATTTTATCATGGGTTTAAGCCAGCACTATAGCTGTTGCTATAGTGCTGGCAAGGATTTTACAGTTAGGATTTACAGTTAGCTTCCTCATCCAGAGATGACGTCAAGGGCCGTCTGTCACAGATATACAGGGTGTGCCAAAAAAAAATAATCCCCTAGCAAAACGGCGATATTTTGACAACCGATGGGATATTTTTGCAACAAAATAATTCTGCATATAGGGGAGGAATTTGTACATGTTTCTGCTAAATTTCATTTAAAAAAATTGATGTGATAGAGTACAAATTCTTCCTCTATAAGCATAATTGTTTTGGGCAAAAATACCCGTCGGTTATCAAAAATATCGCCGTTTTTGCTAGGGGATTATTTTTTGGCGCACCCTGTAATTAGAAGAAAATAAAGAGCAACTACCTGTGTAAAAAGGCTGTGATTCAGAAGTCTTTCCTCCATTCTTCTATTTAAATAAAAATAATTTAAATCACCGGTCCAACAGATTACAGGTATCATCAGCCCTACAACGAACAAGATCATGATGATCTCTAGCACGTAGACTCCCGCTCTGGTCTCAGTCACGTAGGTTCGTCTACAGCGCCTCTGGAAGGACCAGGAGGGCGCGAAGTAGGAGGGATTTAATCGTCGCTCTACAATAGCTTCTCTGTCACTAGGTGTAGCCAGCGATAGGCCTACATCAATCAATCAATCCATCAGTCAATAAAAGGAAGGATCAGGAGGGAGGGAAGTAGGAGGGATTAAATCCCAGGTCTACAATAGCTTCTCTATCACTAGGTGTCGCCAGCGATAGGCCCGCATTAATCAATCAATCAATCAAGCAATCAATCAACACCCAAACCAGCCAGAGAGAGAAAATATTTAAGTGGTATATCACCAGAGGTTCATCATCATTGAATTCTACGTTAACTACCTCCATCAATCAATCAATCAGTCAATAAGCCAGTCAGTCAGTCAATCAATTAATTAATCAATCAGTTCAAAAAAATAATCAAACTATCACTTAATCACACTCTGGAAGGAACAGGAGGAAGGAAAGTAACTTGTTCAAAATCCTATCCCTAAATTAGTCTATCTGTCAGCCAGAGGTTGGATGTTCGAATTCCAAGCCTGCCCGAGAAGCTGGTTTTTAAAATCGGCTTTACCCTTTTGTTACCTTTAGTAGTAAAAGCTGAGACTTTCTCGTACGCTACCAGATTGAAGATTTAAGTTAATTTAAATAAATACAAATAAACTAAAAGAACAGACAATACCTCTAAGACATTCGTCAATGATGAGATCAGTATTTCTAAGGGGCTCTGACTTGGGTCGAGTGTAGATAATGAAGAGTAGCACGACTACCGCTATACAAATGATTGGATTGTCAAATATCTTTCCAGTGGGTATGCTGAAATAATCAATGAACCAATCAGTCAATCAATCAATCAATCAAACAATCAATTAATAGATCAATCAATCAATCAATTAATAAATCAATCAATCAATCAATCAATTAGTCTATCAATTAATCAATCAATCAATCAAACAATCAATCAATAGATCAATCAATCAATCAATCAGTCTATCAATTAATCAATCAATCAATCAGATCAAATTAGAGGTCAACCGAATTTATTTTTCGTTTTATATAAAAATATTTTTCGGCACCGAAAAAGGCAAAATATCTTTTTTCGGCATTTTTATTTTCGGTCAAAAAATATTTATCTTTTCGTTTTTATAGTTTTCGAACGAAAAATTCTGATTTTTTGGCTTAAAACGAAAAATATTTTGCAGTCTAATTTATTAGCTTAAACATGCAAAAATTCATGTAGAGTTCTCTAAGAGCCGAGATTCAAAATTAGTTATAAAAAATATTTACTATATTATTCTAACTGTAGTAGGCCGAACGACGCCATATTTAGAAGCTGGAGTACCGTACTTAGTATAAGTATAACTGGAGTATTGTACTTCGTATAAATACAGCTGGAGTACCGTACCGAGGAATTACGTTCGGAAATGCAAGCACACTAAGTTCAATTGATCGTGTACGATGACATCTGTCACTTCTGAAACTATTTTAAATTAGTTGAGCAGGAATTAGAGGTAAACATACTGTCAATTACTCATGATATGGGCTCAGTGCAGATTTATACGTGGAGACCTTAAGTCCCGTATTTGTGCACTCTGCTCGGCTTTACGTGAATTTGAACCGCGGCAAGCCTGAGTTAAGAGCTGCTTTTAGGATTCACTGAGTTAGCCCTCAGGACACTGAGTTAGGCCTTGGATAGGACACGTTCTAAGAGGGCATGGTTTGCTAAAAGAGGTAATAAAAGGAAGAATGGAAGTGAAAAGAATTAGAGGAAGACCGAGATTAGGGATGTAAGATGATTTGATATCGCATTCGTATGTAGACTTGAAGAGAAGAACAGAGGATAGAGAAATGTGGAGGAGTTATTTGCCATGGACCTGCCACTAGGCAGCACACTAAGAGAGTGAGAGTTAGCCGTCAGTTAGTCTTGCATCAATATTTCAACAAAATGTCGAAGGTTTCAATATTACGCGACTACTATGGCCTTAAGGTTAGTATTGAGCATTTATTATGCTACCACGAGTCAAGCCAGAGACGCTAGAGAAACTCATAGTAGGTTTCTAGCTTGACAACCAGACTTATTAATTTTTTTGTTTTTATTTTTCGGCCGAAAAATAAATTCTCTTTTTCGTTTTCTACTTTTCGGCCGAAAAATAGGCCGTTTCGGTCGACCTCTAGATCAAATCTACGTTTAGAAATTAATGTCACTAAACAAATCAATAACCTAGCAGGGTTTATAGTGAAATTCATAAATAACAATATTCATGCTACTTTTAAATAATAACGAAACAGTCTATCTACAAACAGATGTACAATTTTAATTACAGTCTAACTTTAATAATGATAAAAGTTACTATTTTTATATCGACAAGTTAATGCAGGCAATCGCATAAAAATGAGCAGAGCAACAACGGCATATAGGTCATACCAGAACGCAAATCCGTAGAACCAGTCCAGTAGGATTGGCACCGGAATTAGCACCGCGTAAAGTAGGATGACGCTGCTCATTGAAAGTATTAGGAGTCCAACCGAGGTCCAAACAACCCGCGAGACCCAAGGATCGAAATCCGATTGATCGCCCGAGTCGCTCTCTATTCCCGAGTTAATTAAATCCGATGAAATATCGGATCCGTGTTCCGGCACGATGAACTGCAAGCTTTCTATATGTGTTATCATTTCAATCAATCAATCATTCAATGCGAATTTAACGTCCGTTTCATCTTCTGGCAACTGATTTGTAAAATTTTATCTGGTTAAGGAAATGAAAATAATATTAAATTTTAATTTATAATTTTTTGATTATATTTGATTAAAAACTCTCGCGGCAGTTCTAGCCGAAACTATCGCAGATACTAAAGAATACAATGAGAAACCATCTCAAGAATCTAAATTTTCTAAGGTTACCTTTTGATGTGATAAAGGCTATGATCAACTTTTTGATCTAAATTGGTTTGATGTGCTCATTTATGAGTGTGATAGTAGACGGTAGGTAGAATTTTGTGCCAGGGTCTGTCGTTTTGCAGAGATATTATATCTGAATTTCATTGGGTTTGCTATCTGACAGTGCAGTGCAAACAGAGAAAGAGAGGAACAGAGAGAGAGAGAGAGAGAGAGAGGAAGAGACAAACATGTAGGGTTCACACTACGATCTAACCTGCACTGCCGTTATCCTCATTCGATCCATGCTGGGAACCCTGATCTTTAACAGCACCCTGAGGACCCACTTTCTCTGGTGGCAACACCTCCACGACGACCGGCATCGATGAAGTGTTGGGAAGAATGAACGAGCTGTAGGACTGACTGCTGACAGTGGGAAGGCTTCCTCCATCTGAATCACTAACACTGACGTCATCGTTCCTCTTTTCAGCCTCGCTGTTCATCGACAGAAAATCCTCTCCAGATTTTGATTTTATGGAATTAAGCTGCACCGTGGCATCGATGTCTTCGATGTAGGAAACATGTGAGGAAATCTGACTTCTAGCCGTTGCCAATATTGCTGAAAAATTTCGGTTAATATTTGACTCACTTGTTACAGATTTGGTGGCCAATTTTTTTAATGAATTTGCTCGCTCATTGCTTGTTCTACTCTCGTGTTCGAATGACCCAGAATTGTACTGCTGGTTTAGTGCTATATGCCGTCTTGTAATATTTTCGAGCGGTGCGTTGTTTGAAACGATTGTTAGATAAGCTATCGTTACTGCAGCAATTAATAGAACGTATCCCAGTTTTCAATGAAGACAATCTCGAATTAGAATTGGCGTTAGCAGCTTTTGAAGCGTCAGTATAAAATTTCGACGAGCCGAATCCGCTTGACGCGCGTTTCTTAGAGGCATTTGTCAAGAATTTATGCGATACAACCTCTGCAACATTCGCAAACTTTTTCTCAGACGAATTTACATGAGGTAAATTTGATAATTTCACAACATCGCTGGCACACCCTTTCTTTGATGCATTTCTAGTTGATAATCCAATCTCGACTGATTGTAACTGGAAATCTTCAGCCTCCTCTGCGCTGCGATTCGACCGGTTCACGTTCACGATGGTCGGACGCAGCAGGTCGCTGGAGATACGGGCTCGGCTCACCCCGGGGTACCGGCTCAAGGCGAAGCCGGGGCGCTGCAGAGTCGGTCGTCGAGCGGTCCCTTCGTACGACGCCTTCCACTCGGGGACGATTGTGCCTGTCAATCCCGGGTCGTTCGTGTGGTAACTCCTCCAGACCGCCGAGGCGCAGACAACGGCCGGTACCGTTAACAGCACGTACATTAGATCTGTGTTATTGTTACAAAAAAACTAATCATTGTTATGCCTATTACTTAATGCCCTTTGGAGAGACAAGTTGGTGGCATGCTTAATAGATAAGTAGGATGATTTGGTGTTTTGGTCCGTCTCTCATATCATTCTCAGATATAGAAATCAACGTTAAACCCATATGCATACACTTCGTGAAACAATAACTACAGGTTAGTAACAACAACAACACAATTAGAGTGCTACCGTCGTCCTTGACAACATTGAGCTCTATGAATGCAAAGACAATCCGGTGATGGTCTTCAAATGTCTATGAAACTGCACATATGAAAGCAAAGGCTAATGCAAACTACTAGAAGTATTACGAAAAGTGGACGGAAGAGAGTTCCAGATCTGCGAAGCAGCATGCTGGAAAGAACGATTGGGCAGCTTACAGCGTGAAGGAATGCTAGGTCTCGTAAGAGTAATTAACTTAGAAGTCCGCGTGGTAGGAGACTTCCTTCACTTCTATCAAGTGAGACAAATAACTTTGCCCAGGCGTGATGATGGACATGTATGTTAAAGAAACGGTCTTGTGAAAAATATGTTCTTTAATTATCAGGCAGTACACAGGCTTCAGAATTGGTGTTACATACGAATATTTGGTACTACAGAAACCTCAAGTGCATGATTATTCTGAACATATTGCAACCGACCAATCTCACATCCAGGAAGATTTAGAAACAAAGAACTGCAATAGTCCAACTTAGATTGCACTAGAGCAGCACCAATTGTAGCAGCAGCCTCAAGGGTCAGATATGGTCGAATACGACGAAGACCTCGAATGTGAAAAAACAGGCCTGTGAAACCTTAGTTATATGTTTATGAAGAGAAAGATGTTTGTCAAACACAACACCAAGATTTCTCACAGATGAAACCGGTGTTCTTGAGATATCAGCAGATACAGGGAGATACGGCTCATTCAACTTTAAAAGTTGTTGAGGTGTTCCAAACAACATTTATTCAGTCTTCGATGGATTCAATGCTAAGAAGTTAGCAGACATCTATGACGATATAGACGGAAAAGTTTGCTGAAGACAAGATACTGCATCGGAATAAGAATTCAAAGTGAAACAAGTATACATCTGAGTGTCATCAACAAAAATTTTATAATCAAGAGAAAGTCATGTGATAATAGACCTTAAGGGCGTGGTATACAAGTTAAAAAGAATAGGCCTAAGAGTGGAGCCCTGAGGCACACCGCACTTAAGGTTAGTAGTCGAAGAAGAGCACTCATGCACTTTCACACTGAGGGTTACAATATTATGCAGTTAATATTACACTCATAATATTATGTTATTACAAAGTTACAATATTATGCAGTATTACTTCTTTAAATGATTTTAACTAAAAAGAGTGATGGCCTTTTGATTATATTTATGAAGTTTATAAAAATTAACGTTCATTTCCTCTTCTGCAGTCACTATCAGGAAGGTGATAAATCAATTCTACTATCTTACCAACAAGGAGATAGCTGAAGATCTCGCCACCAAAAGGTCCAAACTGGTCTACCACAGGGTGTCTGAAGTCTGTCCACAGTCTACCGTATGGCTGTTCGGGCCCGCAGCTTCTTCTCTTGGGCTAGTAATATAACATGAAAAGCAGTATGGGATATCAAACTGCGACTGTCAGCTTGAGCTCAGTAAACTAATCTATCTATATTTTGCTCTGCCAAATGGCAGGTCTAAGACAAATACTCATGCACACAATCAGCTTTCTCGTTTCTTAAGGAGTATACGATCGACCAACCCAACAAGCTGGTCTAATCACAAAGGCGTCGCCTTTACAACGACTAAAGTGATGTCTTTGCCCAAGGAAAAGTATGGATAGATGGTTTTTCATTGCATTCCTCAGTATCTGCGTTGGTCGTTATTACAAAATGCGTGCATTTTTCGGTTAATTTATTCTTGTGTTTCCTGAATTCAATACAGAAAAATATTCGAATATTACTATGCAGTTTATATTGTATGAAAATTGCAGTAAGCCTACTGATAATGAAAGAGAACGTTAACTTGAAACAAATATTTATCTTAACGTTTTTTATCGTAAATATATATTTACGGCAAACATACCACTAAAGTGTAGGTGAACTGAGCTATATGGCAGAGTAGGAAGGCCAGTAAGACTACAAGAGTCAGTGCAATCTGCTGCCAGATAGTGAAGTGCCTCTGTGGTCTCAAAATCTTCGAGAATCTTAGATCTGCCTCTCTAAAATCACTGTAATGTTTTTTTAAATAAACGAATTAATCAAATTAGAGAATTATTTAAATCAATCAGCAATTACTGAATCATTCCATTAATCAATCACTCGATCAGTCAGTCAATTGATTATAAAGTCGGTAAGCCATTCAATTAATAGGTCTGTCAGTCAATCAATTAAATAATCAGTCAATAAATAAATAATATCATCAATTTCTTAATCAGTATTGCAGCAAAGCAATCCGTGTGATCAAATTTAAGACACTCATTTGTAACAAAATAAGCAAAAGTTATCAGTTTCTACGAATCAGGGTGAGTAAAACGGAGGCCAAATTTAATATTTTGGAGACAACTTTTATCATCTAATAGACTAATTTGACGTCCCTAATATCGTCGTCAGATGATGAAACGGACGGTAAACCACATTGTATCTTTGTTTGATATGCATAATGTTTGATTAGAATGCTCATTAAAATAGCCTGGACTTCTTACTAGCTTCTAGTGTTTGATGTTGTCATGAATGGCTATGTAATCTAATTATTGTTGTTACTTTGTTAGGCTGAACCAATGGCACAACGGTTAAGCGGCCTAACTATAGATCAATTGGTGCGCGGTACGAAACCACAGCTCACCCGTTACTGATAAACCTTCGGACCATAAAACTGGCGTTAAACTCGGCTTTAGCATTTAGCCTTTTACATGTTACAGGTAGACTACTAACGCTCGATCGACGTCCTTCTTAAGACGACCCTGATGTGCGGTGAGACAGCGGGTCCGAGACACAAAAAACGTTCGAAAGAGTCGATAATCCACCGCGGCTATAGAGAGCCACGTGTTACAATAGAAGTGGTAGTTAGTCTTAGCCTGAGGGTCCTGTACCAGTACTGAACACACGTACCTACACACACACGCATACACACACATACACACACATCTACACACATACATACACACACACATACACACACACAAGAATCTGACGTTAAACCCAATTTTTAAAAGCTAAAAGTAAAGCCAAGTTGTACGCCTATTTCCGTATCACAAAGAAACCGGCATTGACGGTCCGACTGGGACTCGAACCTGTGGCGTTCTATCATTCACGTGCGCTACCCACTAGGCCATCCAACCGGTACAGAGGTATAATAGTTCTTGGTATGAAAATATCCGTCGAGTTTCTTCAGATGTATTTCTATCGCAGTTGTTACTTGAAAATCGGATACACGTTTTGATCCAGTAAACCTGATATTTGTTGCTTCTTCAATACAATGAGGATTGAGTTCTCCGTTCTTCACCATTAAAAGCCTTTCAAGTGTATAGATGAGAGTTTTGATGCACAAATGTTAAAATATAAAAATTGAATAAATTGCCGATGGCGTTGTACTGCAATCATAAGTAACTGGCGCATGGTTACCCGTGTTGGGTCCGAAAAAGACCAAAGGAAAACTGCACGCAAGAGCCGTGTTCGTAAGAGCCGACTAAAGCAGATACTGCAGTAAAGGGTAAATGTTCTCCGTCATGATTTATCTGTACTTGACCATTAGGCCGCTCAAATTTCAGATTTTCAGAGATCTGGCCATGTCGGTTGTCTTCTTTGGCAAGCTAGGCTACTTTATTCTTCACTTTTCATAAAGTGCTTTCTGAGACTTAGCTACGAGTGCGCTATATAAAAGTTTCTGACCGACTGATCGATGGTGCAGGAGACCCGTATTGAATTTCGAATCGATCATAAAAATATAACGTAAGCACCATTTTGCAAGGTGCGTAAACGGCAGCCTGGTAGATATATCGTATATCTTAGCTGGCTGCCATTCTCACCAAGTGTCGTGACTGATTCTACTCCCCTCCCTTCTGATATTACGGCATCACTCGGGATCCACAGACCGGATTCCGGTGCATAGTGATGTCGACCGGAGGGGGGGGGGGGGGTGCAGCGAATACAATTTCACCCTTGTTAAACAAACGATACGTTAGTTAGGCGAGGCAGCTTTAAGAAATTAAGAATAAAGATTTGCGCGCATTGTTTTGTACCGTGAAAAACTTTGTCATGGATGACGTCGTCATGGTCTCGCCCTCCCGTCATCAAGTGTCATCACCGGCGAATCGCCCCCCCCCCGGTGATGACGTAATGTACGGATGACCCCTGGTTGTCCGTAAAGCAAAGTTACGATTGGCCAACGGTAACCTCGGACAACATTTGTAAGTAAACGCGTGCGCATGTCGTGAAAGAAATTAAAAGAAAAGAAATCTTCACTAACCAATCCGGTGCCAGTCCACTATTGTAGTGCCACAACTGTATGGAGTGAATTGATCCCAGAGGTATAGCAGTTCTCAGTATAAAAATATCCGTTGAGTTTCTCTGTAAAACATTCCTGGTCGCGGAATCTAGCCTATGAGTAGCGCTGTTGCCAATATCTCCTTCACAAAATAAGAGCAACAATCAATCAATCAATCCCTATCGCGCTGTAACTGAAAATGAACGGAAGTTTCTCTTTGCACAATGAAAATTACATTCTTGTCTAAAACGAAGACAAGAATGTCCCTTTCGTTACTTTCACACGCTAGAGACGCATATGCAGAAAACAATCCATCAAATTTCTTAAAATCGTACCTTTACAATATGAAGTGTAAATCAAATGGATGCGTTGTAAAGGAATGTTTAATTAATACGATTAATTTCTTTAATTCTTATTTACCTAATTCCTTTAAGCAAACTTAATATATAATTGTTTGCTTATTTTCTGTCAAAATATGCGTCAGTCGAGCCAAGAATTAAATAGTTACTAAAGATACCACCCCGCGGCCTCCTGTTTCCACCCCCGAGCGTGCAAATAACTAGGTTATTCGTTCTATATCTGCCACCGAGCAGGAGCGGATCCAAGGGATGGCTAGGGGGGCGATCGCCCCCTAGGAACCAAAAAACTAGTTTAGGGGGCCATTGCCCCTAGAAGCCAAAAAGCTGGTGTTTTTACACCAGAAATATGGTGTTCTTTACCAAAATCTGGTGTTTTTCAAAAATGTGGTATTTTGTGAGAGAAAAAATCTGGTTCTGGAGGTATTTGGGAATAAATTGCCCCCCCCCCCCCCCTAGAAATTTTCTAGTTCCGGCCCTGCCACTGAGAAGATATATGTTTAAGAGTGCGCGACAATAAATTCTGTGATTGATTGATTCAATGATTGGTTTGTTTCGCTACTACAATTTCTATAGGAGGGCCATAACTGAAACCCGTCTTCCAAACTGCTTTATAAGCTCTTTCTGAATTTAATTTGTTGTCCTATTGGGACTGACTGATTTATTTTATTTTATTAGATTGATTGATTGATTGATTGATGGATTGATCGATTGATAGATCGTACCTCTAATACGAATAAAGACATCACTAGTGGTACTGGCCCACACTCTTCTACCAGTGGTCACTGAGACTATATACAGATATCTGGCCGTGATGTCATTATCCGCTAGATCTATCAGCTTTCTCTATCCATTAATCAATCAATTTATCTATCAATATATATGACTGAGTCGTGTGCCGCATCGGTTTAGCGCTATGACTGTGGATCAATAGCTGCGGGGTGCGAGTCCTTGACTCTCCTGTCACTGGTGTACTTTCAAGATACGAAACCGACGTTAAACCCGTCTTTATCCCTTAAATAAATCTGTCGAGTACGTCATTCTTCAATCAGTACCAGATTTTTACAGCTCATTCTTAACTAATTCCCAGAGGCGTTTTGAACAAAACGAATCGTAGTGTTGTTACTCTATCATACAGGATATATTTTCCATAAAATATATACAATAACAGCAACAAATAGAGTGCAGCCATCGTCCACGAAAACGTCGCGCACCATATGAAGTCAGTGTCATTTGATGAGTAGGCCCTAAATAAAGCAG